>CM031241.1:265079831-265193789 GCA_018340775.1 Taxus wallichiana var. yunnanensis
GCAGAGTCATCACGAAGAGGGGATAGGAGACAAGATTTCAAGACACGTGGATAGATCTTGGAGCCCTAGACCTAGAGATGAGCATGCAAAGAGGCCTAGGGGTTGTCAGTCGATAGCTACAGACCATATCAGGGAGATCTCTGAAGCTACGACCATCTCACTATTCTGGAGATACATGTGGATTTCAAGTAGGCTGGTTGGGAGAGCTTGAGGTGCTTCAAGATCTTCCCTTGTACTAGAAACACAAAATCTTGTGTTGTGATCCATCTTATGAGGGATGGAGCAGTGCACAGTGCGATACAATTCAGGAGCGAAGCTCCATGTTGATTCAGAGATGGTTACCTGGGAGCTCTTTGAGGAGTGGTTCAGGAGCATGTACTTACTCTGGAGGTTTATTCAGCAACGGATAGATGATTTTCATGACCCCATGAGAATCTATGACTTTAATGAGTATGAGATTCAATTTCTTGACCTACTCCATAGTATGTCAACTATATGCAAGATGAGCAGTGCAGATTCACAAATTCATTAGGGGTGCAGATTTTAATTTGGGTGGTGTGGTGCACATTCACTACCCAAAGACCTTTTCAAAGGCTATGGAGAAGGCATATATTACAGAGGATACACGAGGAAAGATGCGCAAGATAGGGACAGATTTTAGAGCTGCATCTAGCAGATGCAGAATAGCAGATCGAGGGGTTAAAGACATGGCGTTTCAGTGCCACCACACAGCAGCCACCTCGGTAGTGAATAAAGCAGCGAGACCCGCCCACCTTACAGACCTCCATAGAGGTTCGACGCACGAGAGGACAGAGTATGGGGCCTCCTCCTAGGGGTCCCATTAGGACATATGGTGTGTCGAGAGTGCAATCAATAGGAGCTCGCTAGCAAAAACTCTCAAAGAAATTCACGACAGCATGGCTCCTTTTCAGAATTATATGGTAGAGAGTGTAGGACACCTCTTAGTTGGGACAGTTAGAGGATAGGGTTTCTCTTGAGCCACCTTTACTACGGGACATGGAGCAAAGCATGTGGTGATGATCAAGTAGAGACAGCAGGAGGTGCAAGACAAGTAGAAGAAGTATGCAAATCAGCATAGGAAAAATCATATTTTTTATGTGGGTATGAAGGTGTTTCTTTGTGTCGGGCCATAGAGGTTCCTATCCATTATGGAAAAGGTTCTAATTTAGCTCCTAGATTTGTGGGTCCCTTTGAGATCTTAGAGTGTATCATCCCTTTGGCCTACCGTTTAGTGTCGCCACCTAGATTGTCTCGCATCCATGATGTGTTTCATATTTCAGTACTTAGGAGATATATTGTAGATTCTTCTCATGTGTTAGAGTGGACCTCATTGTAGCTACAGGATCAAGGGCAAGTGATGGTGGAGCCCATCTCGCATTTTAGAGAGCGCAGGACCCTGGGCCTTCGAGGTAGAGAGATTGACCGGAGTTCGAGTGCAGTGGGATAGGTATGATGAGACTATGGCTATATGAGAGGATGCTACATTACTACGAGTTTAATTTCCCCACTGCACATGGTGACTTCCATGAGGAATTCAAGACTAAGGGGAGGGGGATGCACTACCCACTTCCCTCCGAGACCCTTTTGTTATTGATTATGATATTGTCGATTATACTTATGGATATTATTGTAGCTTTTGATTTGGCATGATGTTAGATGTTAGAGGTCATGAATCTGTTGTTGATTTCGACTCATATATGATGCATGTGGAGTATTATAAACATTTTATATTGATGTTAATATGTTGTTGACATAGTTATATATATATATATATATATATATATATATATATATATATATATATATATATTTTGACATATGCAATATTTCGTCACATTGAGTAGGCTATGATAATTGAACTAATGTTGTGATCATTTAGAAATGGCTGAGATGTAGAATAGAAATGTTTCTAGAAATTGTAAATGATATCGTATTTTCCTAGATGATATTTGATTCGTATATAGATGATTGTAGATTTATATTGTATATTTTATCCTAGATGTTTTTCATGCGGCCATGAGGCCGAAGGAGGTGTTATGTTTTTTGTAGGTAAACATGTCACAAAGAAACATCGGGGATTGGAGACCAATCACATTGGAATCCTAGGTGAATACGACAAGGGTCACCATGACAACATGTGTTTGTGTGTGTGTGTTTGAATTATTATTAGGGGGAAAATTGTGACCATGGGGTTATGTGTTGTATTTTGTTTAGTTTCCTTTACTTAATGTAGTATGTGATTCTAAGTGATGTAATTTCCTTGTTTTAATTATTTTGAAAATGATGTATTCTTCCCCTTTATCTTAATAGGTTTTAGTGTCCTATTTAAGTTAATTAATCTTGTTATTAACTAATTCATGTGGATGTGACCAAAAGTCTTCATTTATTAGACTAGATGGCTCTTAGGTTTCATGTTGTAATATTGAGTGCTTGTAATCTTGAGTATTGTACACTCTACCCTCATGTAAATTCAAATTTGGCCTTGAGGGCCAATTTTGAAGGCTTGTGGGACAAGTTAAACTTGTCCGACACCTCTTTAATTGATATTCCAACCCTACATATGGGTTGGGGGTCAAGATTAGACCCACTTATGTGTTTTGGGAAGACAAATTGTAAGTCTTTATTGCACCTTCTTACATGTAGTTACTTTTGGTCCTTAAGGGGTGTGGGCATGGATTGTGTGTGTAAGTAAAATGTCATTTCTTCAACCACTTACTAATTATACTTTGGAGTCTGAAGTTTGACTTATGAGGTGAAGTTGAGGATTAGTGAGGTGGCATCCTAAAAGGAGTCACCTCACCCTCCTCTCTCCCTTTTCTATTTATTCAAGTTCTTTTCTTGTTTGGAGGTTACTTCATTCTTTTGTGCTCTTTCATTTCTTGGGAGTTAGAGTACTTTGGAGAGCTTGTGGTCTTGTGGGACCTTGTTGGTGGTTGCTTGGGTTTGATGGAGCTTGGAGTTGGACTCTTGGAATAATACTTACCATGGAAAGGTAGGAGCTTTAATTTTTCTTATGTTATTCTTTTATGTTGTGGTTGTGTGCTTGTTTTGTTAAGTGTTTGGAATGTTTGTTGGGTGCTTGGGTAGATTGCCTAAGTGTGGTGTAGGAGGGACTATGGGGAGAATTCATGTAGGGAGGCATAAGAGTTATTTCATGTTAGGAGGGAGTTTGGGTTGGGTGCCCCACTTTGGACAAGAAATGCTTGCATTTCTTACTTGTTCTTGTATGAGGGAGGCATAAGAGTATGAGGGAGGCATAAGAGGTACTTGAGGGAGGCATAAGAGTATGTAGGGTATTTGAGATATGAAATTGAGGTTTTAAGGTGGGCACCCATTTCCCATTGGGAGGTATAAGTGGCCTCCCCATAGGTTCTTACTCCTTAGGCTTTCATTTCTAAGCCTTGTTTATTTTTTTGATATTCCTTTTTTTGTTGTAGTTGAGTTAAATGTGTGTTTTGAATGGTTGTAAAATACTTGGTTTGTGATGTGGAATCTTGTTGTTTCCATGTGTTGGAATCACCTCTCATTATAATGTGGTTGGGGCTCGGGGCAATGAGGAGGATGGCTTCTCCCCCTCATTGGATATTTTGTTGGGTGGAAAGTGTTGTCTCTCCCCCATTTTATTGTGGATCTAGTGAAACATGAAGGATCTCTCTTGTTGGTATTGTGAAACTTGGATCTTTTGTTGGAATCCTTAAAAATCCATTCTTGTGAAAAACCTTTTTGTTATTCCCACTTAGAGTGGAGAACTTGTAATATTGCATTCCATTTTAACCACATTCTTCTACAATTTTTCCCACTTAAAGTGGAGGGCATTGTATTAGTAATTGTAATGAAAATTTGTGTTGATTCTTGGACATAAAATTTGTGTTGCGTGTGAAAAGGGAATGCAATATTTGTCTTTGTAAAGTTATTTTTGTTGTAATGTATGTGGAAATGAAAGGCTCTTTTATTGAAGCTAGTTGATGTAATAAAAGGGTGATTTGGAAAATAGCTTGTTACTCTTTTAGTGGAATGGCAACCTTCATTAAGTGAGTTGGAAATTTGTATTAAAAAAATGTTACATATCATTGTGTTACTTGGAAAATATGTATTGGAAAAGTTAGGCTAATTATACTTACTTTTGTATTGTTGATGAAAAAGAGATCATATTAAAATTGTCTTTCATTTGGTCAATTGAAGTAGTCTTATTGCTATTCTAGTATGTTATTTTCATTTAGAAGTTATTGTAAGCCTTATTGCAAATCGTCAATGGAAAGGAATTGTACCTCTCTTAATTTCTACATTAGTGTGGTTTTTAAATTGTTAAGAGAACAAGGGATAGTACAAATAATAAATTTACCAAAACTACTACCTATTGTTTTATCCACACCTTGCAAGAAATATCAATACTCCCAAATTATTGTTAATAATAAAATAGTTACACATTAAGGAGAAATGATTATTTGATAATACCTTAATTTTAAGGTAATATTAACAATAAATGTGTGTGTGTGTGTGTGTGTGTGTGTGTGTGTGTATTTATAGGTATAATTATATGTACCGAATGTCCAATAAAAATTCTTAAAAAAGTGTGTGGGTTTCAACCCCAAAGGTCGTGGCTTGTGCTAGTAGTTTTAGTGATTAATATATAGATTTGGGTGGGGAGGGGTCAGCGACCTCAACCCCCACCCCATTTAATATTAAATGGAGTGGGGGTTGGGGTTGCTAACCCCTCCCCACCCCCAAAACATTAATAATCCCACATATTTGAAAACCGCCCATTGTATATTACAAACCAATCTATAACTATTTTTTAACCTACACAGTTTTATAATGCAACATGTTTGTGAGTCCAAACTACGGCCACACACACACATTGCTCACACACATTACTTATTGTAGATTCAGGTTTTCAAACCCTTTCTTTGTTTTAAAAGGAAACATGTATAATAAATGATTACTTAAAATAAATATTGATATAAACAAGTATATATACACAAGTATATAAAAGTATATATGTATATATACTCTCTCAAAATAAAAGTATTTACCCAATGTAGCTATTTAAATAGAATGGGCAAGAACCCACAAGTCCATTTGGGAAAATCAAATGAATCCAAGTTAAATAAAATATATATACACATTTTGAAACCCTAGGAGAGGGTGTGAACAAAAAATAGAAAAGAATACAACTTGAAATCCTTTCCAAAAGCTTGGAGTGACCTCCAATGGCTTCCCTTCCTCCTCCAATAACCTACAAAACCAAAGAAAGAAAATGAATCAAATGAAATGAGAAAGAAGACTTCATAAGCATGCTTTAGGGTTAGATTGCCTATTTCCTAATCAAGGGTCAAAATTTAATCCATCCAAGGGATGAGATTCATCCCTACAAAAAGTAGGTGGAGAGTGGGTGAGTGGAAATTACCTTTTAATTTAAATGTCTTAATTTTAAAACATGAGTTGACTTTTTAAGGGGTTACTTTATGGGGTAATGAAATGTTTATTATTCTAACCCCATGGAAAATGGGAACCTTGTTAATTGTTCAAACCTTGTGGAATTAAATACCTTTGGTATTTAATTAATTTGGCCCCCTTTAACCCTCTAGATTTAAATATGGAATATTTAACTATAGTGGGAATTATTTGTTTATTAAATTAACACTTAGAGAGAATTTAACATGCTTGGACTAATTATACCCTTTAGTTTTAATGCGGGTTTAATAATTTATTATAACAAGAAAATTTTATAAATTAAATTTGAAACTTTAATGTGACAACCGTAGTTCAAGCTCCGTACATGGGCATGCTTTTCAAAAAAATCCATATTTTTTCAAGCTAAACCTAGGTTGTTCTTGGGTCTCGTAAGAATTTGTTTATGTGTGTTACATGATAACTCCTCTACCAATGCTACATTACATTACATAAATGGATCAGGTCTAGATTAATAATTAAATATTCTTAACCCATTTCTAAAGTCAATTTAATTACAATCTCTAGAAAAGTGTCCATTAATTCTTTTACTTGGTTAAATAGTTTTCCCTCTCAAATTAACATTCAAACCCACATTTATTAAACCCTTATCCTTAGTTACCTTAGTCCCCTTAAATTATTAGCTTTAATGTCCATTGAATCATTTACTAAAACATACTAGGAGAGTTACATTTTTAACTTAACATACTAGGGTACTAAGTGGCCCCATTCACCCATTTTCACATACACTTAAATTATTTAAAAGCCCATATATATATATTCTCACCTAACAATTGTAGGGTTGATTCTTAACCCTTGGATTAAATCAATTGTGGCCACTAGATCCTAGAGTTCCAAACTAACCCTAACCATCCTTATGAAATTTTATTAAACCTTTTTTTCTTTCCCTAGCCTCCTCATTTGGTCTCTTTTCTTTTCTTTGATTTGCAAGGTTGGAGGAGTGGAAGCCATGAAAGCAAGGAGGGAAGCCATGGAGGGATTCATTTGGATCTAGCTTAGTTTAGTTTAGTTTATGGATTTTTATTATTGCAATGTCTTCTATTTGTTGATTGTAGAGGTTTCTACCCTAAATCTGGAGTAGTTATTTAGTTATTTCCATTTTTGAGTTCTTTATTTGGGAAAACCTATTTTTCCATTTAATCTATGAGATTTAATACATTTAAATGCCCATTCAAGGATTTACATGCTTAAACAATGAGTTTATTCCTTATGGTTTTGTTGGTAGTTTCTTTTTTACATTTTATAGGCTCAAATTTTAATTAAATCAAGTTCAAATTTACATAGTCATGGATTTTACTTTTTCACCAAAAGTGATGAAACCACCCCCGAGCAAGCCGGGCGGTCCTGATGACCACCGCCCTACCTGGGTGATGATTTGTAAAACCACCCACCTTTGGTGGTGGTTAGAGACCCGCTTGATCAGATCAGGTTGGTGGTCTGAGACCACCACTGCATAGGGTGGCGGTCTTGTTCTTCAAAAAAAAAACCATCAATTCATCAATTTTTCAAAAAAAAAATTTTACTAGGGTGATTTATAGTTTAACCTTAGCTTGAATTTATGTTGCCTAAAGTCACTAGTTGAAAGGTGAAAAACATTTATTCATTCCATGACTTAAATCACTAATTACATAGATTTTCTATTTCAATAGCATATAAAAACAACTACAAGAATACTTTTCCAATAAAATTGCTTTCAAGCTCAAATGAAGGAATGAAATTCAATCTATTTCTAAGTATCATTGCTTTCTTTTCCACAACAAGAATGTAATCCTTCAACAAGGTAATTCACTATAACTTAGTGCATTCTTCCATTACAACCACAACCATTTATTCAAAGAAAGCACAAACAACTATATTACATTTAAGATTTCTAAGAATACATTCTCAATGATTTACAACTTCCAAGTTCTCCTTCATTCTTACAATAATGCAAACTCCTACAAGTAACAATGAACTTTTTTTTTTTTTTTGAGCATAGCTCATTTTCTTACAATGCAAAAATATTTCTTTCCAACAATACATTACAACTTGATAAATAAAATATACAATACAACTTTTCTTTAAAATGCAAGACTACTAGCCTTCCACCTTAAGTGGGAACTACAAGAAAAGTTTCTACAATGAAGGATTTCCTTTTTTGACTTCTACAAATGCTCCAAGTCCCAAATCTTCAACAAGAGCTCCACCATTTTCTTCACTTCAATCACAACAAAAAAATGGGGGAGTAGGCAACACTCTCCACCCAACCAATAATCCAATGAGGAGAAGAAGCTATCCTCCTCATTGGCCCCCGAGCCCCAACCAAAAGTGCAATAAGAAATGGATACAACCCATGGAAACTAACACAATGCTTCCACATCACAATACACATTTTCACAACCATTTAACACACATTCAAACACAAGATAACAATCACAAGAATGCAACTTTAAAAATACACAAGGCTTGAAAACTCAAAGCCAATGGAGCAAGGAACTATGGGGAGATCACTTATGCCTCCCAATGGGATTAGGTGCCCACCTTAAAACCCTCCCAAAAAACAAACTCAAAACCCCTACACAACTCTTATGCCTCCCTCAAGATCCTCTTATGCCTCCCACATTCTCTTATGCCTCCCTACAATCTCTTATGTCTCCCTCAAAAGAACCAAGTAAGAAAAGCAAGCATTTTTCTTATAAAAAGGTGGGGCACCCAACCCAACTCCCTCCCAAAACATGAAACAAAACTCTTATGCCTCCCTAAAATAAAATCCCCATATCCTTCTCCTACACCATACTTAGGCATTCTACCCAAGATCCCAACAAGCACACAAACCATTCACTTGCATGTAATACACACATATAAAAAAAAACAAGTAAAACAAGGGTGTAGTTCCTACCTTTCCATAGTAAGAACTTGATCAAAGAATCACACTCCAAGATCCTTCAAGCTCAATCCAACTCCAACAAGCTCCAAGACTTCAACAAGCACTCCAAAACTCTCTAACTCCAAAAATACAAGTGCACAATAAAATGAAGTAACCCCCAAACAAACAAATAAACTTGCATATATAGAAAAAGAGAAGAGGAGGGTGAGGTGGCTCCATGTAGGATGCCACATCACTTATCCTCAACTCCACCTCACAAGTCAAACCTCAACCCCAAGGCATAAATTGGTGGTTGAGAGAAATGACAAGCCTCTTACACACACAACACAAACCCACACCCCCTAAGGACATAATTTAAAACCATGTAAGAAAAGTGCAATAAATGTCACCTTTTTCCTTACAAAACACATAATGGGGTCTATTTTTGACCCCCAACCCATAGGTATAGTTGGTATATGAAATTAAGAGGTGTGGGACAAGCTTAACTTGTCCCACAAGCCTCCAAAAATGGCCCTTAAGCCCAAATCTGAATTTCCCAAGTAAGGTAGGTGTACAACACTCAAAGTCAAATACACTCAACTTAAATCACAAGATCCAAAGGACCAACTACTCTAATAAATGGCCCTTTTGTCACATCCCCAATTAACTTAATAAACATGATTAATCCACTTAATTAAGGCACATTAATCAACAATGATTAAATGAATTACATCACAAAAATAAATCACATACTCCACAATAAATAAAAAAAAAGAAAAGGGAAAGAATTACACACATAGCCCATGGTCACATTTGGAGGTCATCCCCATGGGGACCCCCTAACAAACTAATAAAAAACATCAAACATTACACAAGTTTCCATGGTGACCATCATTGTATCCATCTAGTATTCCGTTGTGGTTGGTCTCCTAACCCCCTTTTGATTGTTGTGATATAATTACCTGCAAAATCACACAATACCTCCTTGGCCTCATGGCCACATCAAATACATCAAAGATAAAATATACACACATCCATCAATAAACATCCTCATATAACTAAATCATCATCTAAACTAAACAATGCTATCATTTGTTTATAATTTCAACAACATCTCAATTCTACCATTTCATCAATATCACAAGATCACGAGATTAGTTCAAATGCTAAATCATAGTCAACATGATGAGAATTTGAATGTCAAGTAAATATATATGCTAACAACACATCATCATCATCAATATAAAATGTCTCTCTATGTCTCTAAGAATCCACACAAATCATACTATGAATCACAATCCATCAATAGTCAGAATATCTCTATCATCTAACATCATGCTAAACCAAAATGATATGATAATATCCATGTCTATAGTCAACAATAATCAAAATAAAAATATAATAAGTGTCAAAGAGGAGTGGGCACTACATCCCCTCCCCTTAGACTCGACTTCCTCCTGGAAGTCACTGAAATAGGTGTGGAAACTGGGCTCATAACAATGTAGCATCCTCCCATGTAGTAGCAGTCTCATCATACCTATCCCACTAGACTCACTCACACTGATCAATCTCTTGGCCTCAAAGGCCCAAGGTCTGCACTCTAAAATACACATGGGCTCCACCATCATCTTCCCCTTCTCCGCACCTGCAATGCGGTCCAATCCAATACATGAGAAGGATATGGGATATATCTCCTAAGAACATATACATGGAACACATCATGCACGTGAGACAAGATGGGTGGAAAGGCTAGATGATAAGCTAAGGGACCGATCCACTCTAGGATCTCGAATGGACCCACAAATCTAGGAGATAACTTAGAGCCTTTTCCATAATGGATAGGACTCTTATGAGGTATGACATGAAGGAACACCTTCATGCCCACCTCATAACTATGGTCAACTCTCCTTTGATCTGCATACTTCTTTTTCTATCATGTGCCTCCTACAACCTCTTATCGGATCAAAACAACCTGCTGCTCCATGTCCTTGTAACATAGCTGGCCCAAGAGATACTTTTCCTCAAGTCTGTCCCAACTCAAAGGTGTCTGCACTCCCTACCATAAAGTTCCTGAAATGGTGCCATCCCAATAGAACTCTGGAATTTTTTGTTGTATGCAAACTCAACCAAGTACAAGTACTCCTCCCACCTCGACTGATGATCCATGATGTACATCCAAAGCATGTCCTCTAAAATATGATTCACCACTCTCTATCTATCCATCTATCTCTCTGGATGATATGTTGTACTAAAATTGATACTCATCCCAAGGGCCTGCATGGTAGTCTAGAAGTGTGATGTGTATAAGGGATCATGGTCACAGATGATCTTCCATGGAATCCATGTAGTCTAACAATCTCATCCAAGTACACTCTCACTACTACACTAGTTATATAGGTGGTCTTCACTAGAGAAAAATGAGCCACTTTCATCAATCTATCCACCATGACCATGATGGCATCATGGTGGTATCTCGACATCGGTAGCCCTACTATGAAATCCATGGAAATGGTGTCCCATTTCCACTCTAGTATAACATGTGGGTAAAGAAGGCCAGTTGGATGTTGATGCTTGGCCTTCACCCTCTGACACTCTAAACAATGTGACACAAACTAGAGCTACATCTCTCTAAAGACCTCTCCAATGGTATAGTTGTCTCAAGGTGGTGTGCATCTTCTTCACCCCTGGATGGGATGAATAAGGTGCATGATGAGCCTCTGCCAAGATATCCTATCTCAAACCTCCATCCCTAGGTACATAGATCTGGCCTGTGTCTGAGAAGTCCATCTAACTCTATGTAAAACCATCAAACTTCCCCAAGGGGTCTCTGAGACTCAATTTATGATCTATCTAGCAAGGTAGAAACATCATGTGGAAGATTATCACAAAATCCTACTCCACAAAATGTACCCACTAAAGTAGCCATAACCAAATGTCTCCATCTACTCAAAGCATCAAAAACAACATTCTCCTTTCCCCTTCACATGCTCTATCTCCATGTCATACTCACATAACAACTCCATCCAACGCCATTGATGAGCATTGAGATTGGGTTGTGTGAAGAGGTGATGTAAGCTCAAATGGTCTGTCTTGAGAATAAATCTCTTACCCAAGAAGGAAATGTCTCCATCAAACCAAAGCATGCACAACTACTACAAGCTCAAGGTCATGAGTAGGATAATTGAGCTCATGATCCTTGAGTTTTTGAGACTCAAAGGAAACTACATGGCCATCCTGCATCAATACACCACCTAATCCTACCAAGGAAGCATCCGTACACACAAATAAATCCCTCTGAGGATCTAGACACAACAAGAATCGGTGTTAACATGTAAGGCATCCCTTTAGTGTACTAAAGGCCTACTCACATCCATCGGACAAAAAAACTTCTTCCCTTTTCGCTAAAGGGAAGTGATGGGGTGTGCAATCTAAGAAAAGTCCTAAAAAATATCTTGTAGTAACCTGCCAACCCCATGAAACTATGCACACACCTGGTCACACTAGTTGGCATGGGCCAATCCATAATAGCTCTAATCTTGGAAGGATCAACGATGATACCTTCCCCAGAAATGATGTGACCCAAGTACTACACCTCTGACTAAAAGAATGCACACTTCTCAGGTTCCCGTAAAGTTGTTGCTCTCAAAGACACTGCAAAACCTGTCGAAGGTGCTCCTCATGCTCCTCACATGTGCATGAGTAAATCAAAATTTCATCAAGAAATATGAGCATGAAGTGATCTAAAAATTCTAGAATACCCCATTCATCAAACTCATGAATACTGTGGGGGCATTCATCAGACCAAAAGGCACTACTGTGAACTCGTAGTGGCCATATCTCATACGGAAGGTTATCTTATGAATATCTACCTCCATGATCCTCAGTTGATGGTATCCAGACTTAAGATCTATCTTGGAAAATATTTGGCCCCCTTCATCTGATCAAACAAATCATCAATACATGGAAGGGGGTAATGATTCTTGATCGTTACTTTTTTTAAACTGATGATAATCGATACACAATCGCAAAGATCCATCCTTCTTCTTTACAAAAATCACCGGTGCACCCCAAGGGGATACACTAGGATGGATTAGGCCTTTCTCAAGAAGGCCCTCTAGCTACAACTTGAGCTCACAGAGCTCTAGGGGTAGTCATCCT
The DNA here is from genome assembly GCA_018340775.1 of Taxus wallichiana var. yunnanensis. Classification (NCBI taxonomy): domain Eukaryota; kingdom Viridiplantae; phylum Streptophyta; class Pinopsida; order Cupressales; family Taxaceae; genus Taxus; species Taxus wallichiana. The sequence continues at coordinate 265,092,328 of CM031241.1, forward strand.
ATAAGGCACTCGTGAGATAGGCTCTGCTCCTGGAACCAAATCAATGTGAAAATATATCTCACGTGGGGGAGGTAACCCCTGGAAGCTCCCCTGGAAAGACATCTAAAAACTCCCTCAAGATATGATGATCATCAAGTGATGATGGCCCACTAGACTCATCCTCTTGATCTATCACTAACCATGACAACATACAACTGAAAACCTCATCGTGCACACACCGCTTAAGTTGCATAGCGGATATGGTGTGAATAGAGGTGGGTCTCCTAACTCCCACTATCACTATCTCCACTCCCAAATCATCTACACATGATATTACCTTACTGTAACAATCAACTCTAGCCCTGTGTGTAGATAACCAATCCATGCCCAAAATAATCCCATAGGAACCCAAAGGAAGGATACGAAGATCCAAGGTCGTGGAAAAGGTCCTAGGTCAACTATGCACTCCTTGACTAAGGAGTCCACTATGAGCTTGGCTCAGAAGCCATCTCCACATCCCAACTATGGCTCTTCCTAACTACCACCAACCTGCATCATCTCTACTACAAATGGAGAAATAAAATAATCTGAGGATCCTGAATCAAATAAAATAGAAATAGAAATGCCATGCCATCAATGCTACATGTAGTCTCAATCACCATGCCCAGTGCTCTCTCCGAAGGGTTTCTCGACCACTGCATATATCATGTGGCTCCTAGCCATATCACCTACTATAGGCTCTAAAACTGGTGCCTTACCCTTGTTATTAGGGTTTTGAGGGCACTCTCTCCAATGATGCCCAAGTACACCACACCCATAGAAACTACCAGGTCCCCTCCAATGAGAAGAAGGACTCCTACACGGTAGTACTCTAGTGGTCTATGTCATGATGGATCCTGATGATCCTACTACTATGGACTATGTTGTGGTCACTGATGATGAGCCCCCATGACTGAGCTCTAGGTGGTGTTTGAGTCCTAACTGGTCCCCTAGAGGAGGCCCCATATTGCATGTCCCCTCTGAGCATCAAATCTTATGGAGGCCTAAATGGAGGATGAGTCTATTCTGATGTTGCTTACTTGAGGTGGCTATTGTGGTGGTCTGAATGAAGACTATGTAGAACCATGTCCACCATGAGAGGAGGAGATGACCCCTCGACCTATTATCCTGCATCTGCTGGATATGGCTCCACACTCTCTATCTCTTGGCCTGTCTTCCCCATCTTCTTCCCTAGTCTCCTCACAATGTAGGCCTTCTCAATGGCCTCTACTAATGTCTATGGATAATGAATGTGCACTTCCCCTCCTAAGTCTAGGTTTAGGCCCCTGATGAACCTATGGATCCTCACCTGCTCATCTTGCATGTAGTCTACATACTAAAGTAAGTCCAGAAAGTGACTCTCATACATTCTCCACCACATCATGGATGCCTGACGTAGGTCATGGAACTCATCTATCCTCTACTAAATGAACCTCCTGGATAAGTATCGAACTCCTAAAACCACTCCTCAAAGATCTCCCATGTAACTATCTAGAATCCACATGGAGCTTCTGCTCCTCGGTCCTCCACCAAACCCTAGCTCCATCTCTCAGAAGGTGGATGGAAACATGAGCCTTCGTGTTGCTGGTACATGGACATAGCTTGAAGCATCCTCTCAAGCTCAAGTTGACCAACCATGCCTCTTCCTAAAATCCCCAGTGTCCCTAAAAAAATGAGATGGATGGAGTTTCAAAATCTCTCTGATGTGATCTGTTGTAGATTGTCTACCTCTAGGTCTCTCAACATGATCATCATGCTGCCTAGGGCTCCTAGATCTATCTCTTGTGTCTGTAGCCCTATCTCCATGACCTCTCTGTGGTGAATCTCATCTAGACTGACTCCACATGGGAGTTCTCTACCCTATACTCATCACTATGTGGGAAGGTGCACGAGCCTCTACTGATGGCTCTCTATCATGTCTTGCTAGGTCTCCCTCCTAAAGATCCTCTGTATGTATAGCATGACATTAACATCATGTAGTGTCTAAAGTATCTGAGGAAATATGGCTACTACTACCTGATCTAGGGGTGGTAAGTCTAGGTCCACATGTAAGAACCCCTCATCTGTCTATCTGCACCTCCTACAGACCAAGTGAGAGTTAGTTTATCATTCTAGGTTTTGTTTCATTTTTCTAGGTTTTCTACATTTTAAAATATCATGCAATGTTGTGTGATCTAGGTTTAGATTTACTAGGTTTTCTTGTTATGTCTTATGTTTCCAAGTGTGCCCGGGGTCCAAGCATTGAACCCATGACTCTGATACCAAATGTAATCACCCACAATTTTGATGTTTAAAACCACATTAAACCTTAAATAATTATCTAGAAAGTTGTGGAAATTTTTTTTTTTTTAAAAGATTGCAAGGGTGTCAAACCCTATAATACATTTAATTAACTCCTACCAAGCAATTTCTACATTACATTAAATGGACAGGTCTAGATTAATAATTAAATATTCTTAACCCATTTCTAAAGTCAATTTAATTACAATCTACTAGAAAAGTGTCCATTAATTCTTTTACTTGGTTAAATAGTTTTCCCCCTCTCAAATTAACATTCAAACCCACATTTATTAAACCCTTATCCTTAGTTACCTTAGTTCCCTTAAATTATTAGCTTTAATGTCCATTGAATCATTTACTAAAACATACTAGGAGTTACATATTTAACTTAACATACTAGGGCACTAAGTGGCCCCATTCACCCATTTTCACATACATTTAAATTATTTAAAAAACCCATAATATATATTCTCACCTAAAATTGTAGGTTGATTCTTAACCCTTGGATCAAATCAATTGTGGCCACTAGATCCTAGAGTTCCAACCTAACCCTAACCATCCTTATGAAATTTTATTAAACCTTTTTTCTTTCCCTAGCCTCCTCATTTGGTCTCTTTTCTTTTCTTTGATTTTGTAGGTTGGAGGAGTGGAAGCCATGAAAGAAAGGAGGAGGAAGCCATGGAGGATTCATTTGGATCAAGCTTAGTTTAGTTTAGTTTATGGTTTATGGATTTTTATAGCAATGTCTTCTATTTGTTGATTGTAGAGATTCTACCCTAAATCTGGAGTAGTTATTTAGTTATTTCATTTTGAGTTCTTTATTTGGGAAAAACCCTATTTCCATTTAATCTATGAGATTTAATACATTTAAATCCCATTCAAGGATTTACATGCTTAAAACAATGATTTTATTCCCTTATGGTTTTTTGGTAGTTTCCTTTTTACATTTTATAGGCTCATATTTTAATTAAATCAAGTTTAAATTTGCATAGTCATGGATTTTAATTTTTTCCACCAAAAGTGATGAAACCACCACCTGAGAAGCTAGGTGGTGGTCCTGTGACCACCACCCTACTGGGTGATGATTCGTAAACCACCACCTTACCTAGGTGGTGGTTCGTAGACTACCACTCAAGATGCGTGGTTCCGGAAAGACCACTTCTGTATAGGCAGGGCGGTCTGTTCTTTAAAAAACAAGAACCATCAATTCATCAATTTTTCCTAAAAAAAAAAAATTTTACTAGGGTTGTTTATAGTTTAACCTTAGCTTAAATTTATATTCCTAAAGTCACTAGTTGAAAAAGAACAACATTTATTCATTCCATGACTTAAATCACTAATTACATAGATTTTCTATTTCAATAGTATATAAGAAAACAACTACAAGAATACTTTTCCAATAAAATGCTTTCAAGTTCAAATGAAGAAATGAAATTCCATCTATTTCTAAATATCATTGCTTTTTTTCCACAACAAGAATGTAATCTTTCAACAAGGTAATTCACTATAACTTAGTGCATTCTTCCATTACAACCACAACTATTTATTCAAAAAAAAGCACAAGAAACTATATTACATTTAAGATTTTCTAAGAATACATTCTCAATGATTTACAACTTCCAAGTTTTCCTTCATTCTTACAATAATGCAAACTCCTACAAATATAATGAAACTTGAAGTTTTTTTTTTGAGCATAAAAAAAGCTCATTTTCTTACAATGTCAAAAAAAAAATTTTCTTTCAAAAATACATTACAACTTGATAAATAAAAATATACAATAAAATTTTTTTTAAAAATGCAAGATTACTAGCCTTCCACCTTAAGTGGGAACTACAAAAAAGTTTCTAAAATGAAGGATTTCTTTTTTGACTTCTACAAATGCTCCAAGTCCCAAATCTTCAACAAGAGCTCCACCATTTTCTTCACTTAAATCATAATAAAAAAATGGGGGAGTAGGCAACACTCTCCACCCAACCAATAATCCAATGAGGAGAAGAAGCTATCCTCATAATTGGCCCTCGAGCCCCAACCAAAGTGCAATAAGAAATGGAGATAACCCATGACAACTAACACAATGCTTCCACATCACAATACACAATTTCACAACCATTTAACACACATTAAAAACAAAGATAACAATCACAAGAATGCAACTTTTAAAATACACAAGGCTTGAAAACTCAAAGCCAATGGAGCAAGGAACTATGGGGAGATCACTTATGCCTCCCAATGGGATTAGGTTCCCACCTTAAAACCCTCAAAAACACAACTCAAAACCCCTACAAACTCTTATGCCTCCTCAAGATCCTCTTATTCCTCCCTCATTCTCTTATGCCTCCCTACAATCTCTTATCTCCTCTTCAAAAAGAACCAAGTAAGAAAAGAAAGCATTTTCTTATTAAAGGTGGGGCACCCAACCCAACTCCCTCCCAAAACATGAAACAAAACTCTTATGCCTCCTACAATAGAAAATCCCCATAGCCTTCTCCTACACCATACTTAGGAATTCTACCCAAGATCCCAACAAGCACACAAAACCATTCACTTGCATGCATTATACACACATATAAAAAAAAACAAGTAAAAAATGGTGTAGTTCCTACATTTTCCATAGTAAGAACTTTCTCAAAGAATCACACTCCAAGATCCTTCAAAGCTCCATCAATCAACAAGCTCCAAGACTTCAACAAGCACTCCAAAACTCTCTAACTCCAAAAATACAAGTGCACAATAAAATGAAGTAACCCCAAACAAACAAATAAACTTACATATATAGAAAAAGAGAAGAGGAGGGTGAGGTGGCTCCATGTAGGATGCCACATCACTTATCCTCAACTCCACATCACAAGTCAAACCTCAACCCAAGGCACAATAAATTGGTGGTTGAGAGAAATGACAAGCCTCTTACACACTCAACACAAACCCACACCCCTAAGGACATAATTTAAAACTCATGTAAGAAAAGTTAATAAATGTTCATTTTGATACATTAAACACATAACAACCACTAATATTAAATTCAACAACACCCTATATTCCATAGGTATAGTTAAGTATACAATTAAGAGGTTACAACTTCCAAGTTCTTCCTTGTCCCACAAGCCTCCAAAAATGGACCTTAAGCAAAATAATGAATTTTCCTTTAAGCATAGGGCTCATTTTATTACACTAAAAATTTCTACACAACAATACATTACAACTTGATAAAAAAATATACAATATAACTTTTTTTTAAATACAATATTATAGCCTTCCACCTTAAGTGGGAACTATAAGAAAATGTTTCTACAATGAAGGATTTCCTTTTTACTACTAAAAATGCTCCAAGTCCCAAATCTTCAACAAAGATCCACCATTTTTCACTTTACATCAAAAAACCAAAAATGGGGAAGGCAACACTCTCCACCCAACCAATAAATCCAATGAGAGAGAAGAATTAAATCCTACATTGGCCTCCAAAAGCTTATCCCAACAAAAGTGCAATAAGAAATGGCACAACCCATAAAACTAACAAAAGTTTCCACATCACAAAACACAATTTCACAACCATTTCAAAAAATTAAAACACATAATCAAAATCAACAATCAAACAAGAATGAAATAAAATACACAATTTGAAAAACAAAGCCAATGGAACAAGGAACTATGTGGGGAGATCACTTATGCCTCCCAATGGAATGAGAGAAACCCATGAACCCTCCAAAATCAACTCAAATTTCTAAAATACACAATTCAAACCCCTACACAAGATTCTCTTATGCCTATCAAGATCCTCTTATGCCTCCCACAATCTCTTATGCCTCCCTACAATCCTATATGTCTCCCTCAAAAGAACCAAGTAAGAAAAACAAGCATTTTCTTATGAAAAGGTGGGCCACCCAACCCAACTCAGGATGCCCAAAACATGAAACAAAACTCTTATTCCTCCTCTAAAATAAATCTCCATAATTCTCCTACACCATACTTAGGCATTCTACCCAATGATTTCAACAAGCACAAAAACCATTTCACTAGCATGCAATACACACATATAAAAAAAAAAGTAAAACAAGGGTGTAGTTCCTACCTTTCATAGTAAGAACTTGATCAAAGAATCACACTCCAAGATCCTTCAAGCTCAATCAACTCCAACAAGCTCCAAAACTTCAACAAGCACTCAAAAACTCTCAAACTCCAAAAATACAAGTGCACAATCAAAATGAAGTAACCCACAAACAAAAAAATAAATTTTCATATATAGAAAAGGGAAGAGGAGGGTGAGGTGGCTCCATGTAGGATGCCACATCACTTATCCTCAACTCCACATCACAAGTCAAACCTCAACCCCAAGGCACAATAAATTGGTGGTGAGAAAATGAAATAAACCTCTTACACACTCAACACAAACCCACACCCCTAAGGACATAATTTAAAACTCATGTAAGAAAAGTGCAATAAATGTCACCTTTTTCCTTACAAAACACATAATGGGGTATATTTTTTACCCCCCAACCCATAGGTATAGTTGTTATATGAAATTAAGAGGTGTGGGACAAGTTTAACTTGTCCCACAAGCCTCCAAAAATGGCCCTTAAGCCCAAATCTGAATTTCCAAGTAAGGTAGAGTGTACAACACTCAAAATCAAATACACTCAACTTAAATCACAAGATCAAAGGACCAACTACTCTAATAAATGGCCCCTTTTGTCACATCCCCAAATAACTTAATAAACATGATTAATCCACTTAATTAAGGCACATTAATCAACAATGATTAAAATGAATTACATCACAAAATAAATCACATACTCCACAATAAATAAAAGAAAAAGAAATAATTACACACATAGCCCATGGTCACATTTGAGGTCATCTCCCCATGGGGACCCCCTAACAATCTAATAACAAAACATAACACATTACACAAGTTTCCATGGTGACCATGTTGTATCCATCAGTATTCTGTTATGGTTGGTCTCCTAACCCCTTTTGTTTTTGTGATACAATTACCTGCAAAATCACACAATACCTCCTTTGGCCTGTGGCCACATTAAATACATCAAAGATAAAATATATGCACATCCATCAATAAACATCCTCATATAACTAAATCATCATCTAAACTAAACAATGCTATCATTTGTCTATAATTTCAACAACATCTCAATTCTACCATTTCATCGATATCAGTGAGATCATGAGATTAGTTCAAATGCTAAATCATAGTCAACATGATGAGAATTTTGAATGTCATAAATATATATGCTAACAACACATCATCATCATCAATATAAAATGTCTCTCTCTATGTCTCTAAGAATCCACACAAATCATACTATAATCCATCTATTTATTAGAGGCAATTGTAAGTGTTTTGATATAACACATTCAGAGAGATTGTATTGAGCTGAAGCTCTAACAAGGAAGAAGAAATATATGCACAAAAGTGTTGATCTGAGTTTGCAATAATCTATTTTATTTGTAATTATTTATTTTATTTCTATTAGTTGTTATTTTATGTGCCTAATTTCTACAAATTGGTATCAGAGCGTGGATTTTCAACAAGTTTCTAATTGACAATAGGTTATGGCTTCTATATCTAATTTCAGACACCACAATTTATAGGAAAGAATTATGAGTATTATTGGTCAACCATGAAGGCACTATTTAGATCCCAGGATGTGTGGGAAATCATAGAGAATGGGTACACAGAGCCCATAGATGCAGCAGCATATAACACACTCTCACATGCAGAGAAAGACACTTTGAAGGAATTAAGAAAGAAAGATGGAAAAGATATTTTCTTCATTCATCAAGCCATGCATGAAAGCATCCTACCTAGAGTGGTAGCAATAGCCAATAAAGCAAAATTGCGTGGGAAACTCTCCAAGTTGTATATCAAGGTAAAGAGAAAGTAAAACCGCCAAGCTTCAATTACTTCATAGAGATTTTGAAAATATGTCAATGAAAGATTCAGATTCTGTAGAATCATTCTTTACTTTTGTAGTTGGTTTAGTCAATCAAATTAAATCTCATGGTGAAACTATTGAGGACAAAAGGATTATTGAAAAATTTCTTAGAAGTTTTCTTGCAAAATTTGATCCTTTGGTAGTTGTTATTGAAGAAACTAAGGATCTAAGTCAGTTTTCAATTGATGAGTTGCATGCATCACTAATAAATCATGAACAGAGGTTGAATAGATCACATGCAATTGTAGATCAAGATTTTTTTCATCACGGTATGGGAAATCATGGAAGAGGAAGAGGAAATTTCAGCCCTAGAGGCAGAGGAAGAATTTCATCTAGAGGACACAGTAATGGTCCATCAAACTCAAGTGGAAGAGGACATAGTCAAGAGCACAATCATAATCATTTTTCGGTCAAAGACAAGATAAGTTCACATGTATAATGTCACTATTGCAAGAGATATGGGCATTATGCTTATGAATGTAGAAAAAAACAATATGATTAGAACAAGCAAAATCAAAATTAGGTTGGGAGCTCTACTCCAAGCTCCATGTTTATTACATGCACAAATATTTTCGAAGCATCACCTATTGAGTGTAATCTATCACAAGAGAGTCCTAGTGATGTGTGGTATTTGGATTCTGGTTGTAGTAATCACATGTCAGGTAACTTAGATTTATTTTCTAATTTGGATGAGTCAGTAAAGACAAAAGTTACCCTTGGGAATAATAATACAATGACTATAAAAGGAAAAGGAACAATCAACATTCTAACTAAAAAGGGGGAGAAAAATATTATGCAAGGATGTTTATTATGTTGTAGGTTTGAAGCATAATCTTATGAGCATTGGTCAATTGGTACAAAAAGGATACAGAGTTTACATTGAAGACAATGAATGTGTGATCGTGGATAAAGCTCCAAGTACCTGTGATTGCTAAAGTGAAGATGACAAGAAACATAATGTTTCCTTTGAAGATTATACCAGCCACATCCTGGAGTTCATACTATAGATCATTCCAGAGCTAAGGAGATTGAATCATCTTTTCAATCAGTTGAAAAATATGAATCGTGGCTATGACATCTCAGGTTTGGTCATTTAAACTTTGGTGGTTTGAATTTATTACACAAAAAAATATGGTGAAAGGTTTTCCTTTGATTCAGAAACTAGATAGAGTTTGTGAAGGTTGTATTTTGGGGAAGCAACATAGAGAGTCCTTCCCAGTTGGAAAACAAAAAGAACAAGTGCACCACTTGAAATTGTTCACTCAGATTTATGTGGAAAACGAAAAACAACTTTATGAGGTTGCTCATATTTTATGACATTCATTGATGACTATACAAGGAAGACATGGGTGTACTTTTTGAGACAAAAATCAGATGCTTTTGATATATTTCAGTAGTTCAAGGATTTAGTGGAAAAAAAAGTGGGTACTACATCAAAGTTTTGAGGACAGACAAAGGAGGTGAGTATGTTTCCAATGCTTTTCTAAATTTTTGCAAATATCATGGTATACACAAGTAGTTTACTTCTAGGTATACACCATAATAGAATGGTGTGGCAGAGAGAAATAATAGAACCATCATGGAGATGGAAAGAAGTATGATGAAGGAAAAGCATCTTTCAAATGAGTATTGGGAAGAAGTAGTAACAACTGTTGTTTACATCATAAACAGGTGTCCAACAAAAATTGTTCGAAACATGGTTCCTCAACAAGCTTGGACTAAGAGGAAACATAGTGTTTCTCATTTTAGAATCTTTGGTTGTGTGGCATACACACATGTGCCTGATGAGCTAAGAAAAATTTAGACAACAAAGGAGAAAAGTGCATATTTTTTGGATATTCAGAGAATACAAAATCTTACAAGTTATTTAATCTAATTACCAAAAAGGTCATAATCAACAGAGATGTACAATTTGTTGAAAATGAGGCATGGGATGGAAGTATTGAGAAAACAGTCAGTGTAGTAAAGTTATTCCTCATGATGATATGGCAGATGAAAGCATAGAGCAACAAGGTATTGTATCTTCTTCAAATCTTGGACATGCACCACAAGTTGTAGCACAAGCTACACCTCCATCTACATCTAGGAGATCTCCAAGATTTCAATCATCTTCAACCATCCAAAGACACCACAAAGAACACCAGAAGCAACTCCTTCAGTACAAAATAGTCCATCATTAGATATCCCTTTGTAACAAAAAACAAGGAGTCTTAGTGAGATTTATAATGTTGATACAACTAATGCTTTTTCATTTTTTGCATTGTTTTCTCAAGCTGCAGATCCAATATACTTTGAAGAGGCTATAAATAATGAATTTTGGTTCAAGCCATGGATGATGAGATAGATGCCATAGAGAAGAATCAGACATGGGAATTGGTAGATCTTCCAAAAGGAAAGGATGTGATAGGAGTGAAGTGGGTCTATAAGACCAAATATACTATTGATGGTAAAGTACAAAAACATAAAGCAAGGTTGGTTGTCCAGAGGTTTTTCACAGCAATATGGAGTAGATTACAATGAGACATTTGCACCTATAGCATGTTTGGACACAGTAAGAATGGTTTTAGCAATTGCAACTCAAAACAAATGGCCTATTTATCATATGGATGTAAAATCAGCATTCTTGAATGGTTTTCTTGAAGAAGAAGTTTATGTGAATCAGCCAAAAGGTTATGAGATTGAAGGTCATGAAGGAAAGGTATACATGTTGAAAAAATGCTCTATGGTCTCAAGCAAGCACCTAGAGCTTGGTACAACATGATTGATTCTTATTTGATACATAATGGTTTTAGTAGGAGCAGCAGTGAGCCTACCTTATACATCAAGATCAATGAGCAAGGTAAAATTTTGATTGTTTGTTTATATGTGGATGATTTAATCATCACTAGAAATCTATCTACAGATTCATTCAAATCAGCTATGAAGAAATAATTTGAGATGACAGATCTAGGCCTCATGCACTATTTTTGGGCATAGAAGTTCAACAATCAGAAGATGGAGTTTTTTATTTCACAAGAAAGGTATGCTAATGATGTTTTGAAGAGATTTAACATGTTGAATTACAAGCCAACACCAACACCTATTGCAGAGGTTTGAAGTTAAGAAAAGATGACAACGGATCATTTGTAGATCCAACATTGTTCAAAAGACTAGTTGGAAGTCTCATGTATTTGATGGCCACAAGGCCGATATTATGTATGGTGTGAGCCTCATCTCAAGGTTCATGGAATCTCCAAAATATTCACATTGGAAAGCTAGAAAAAGGATTTTGAGGTATGTATGTGGAACTAAGAATCATGGAATTTTGTATTCAACATCAAATGAGTTCAAACTCATAGGTTACATACAGACAGTGACAATGTCGGAAGTATAGATGATAGAAAAAAATACATCCGGATATGCTTTTCACTTTGGAATAGGTGTAGTTTCATGGGCATCGAAGAAGCAGCCCATAGTCACATTATCTTCAGTAGAAGTAGAGTATGTAGCAGCAACAGGAGCAGCATGTCAAGTTGTTTGGATGAGAAGAGTGTTGAAAGATTTGAGGTAGAATCAAGAGGATGCTACACATGTTTTTTTGTGACAATAATTCAGCAATAGCATTATCCAAAATCATGTTTTTCACAAGAGGAGCAAGCACATAGACATGAGGTATCACTTCATCAAGGAGTTGGTTAACAATAAGGAAATTTGTCTTGAATTTTACAGATCGAAGATCAATTTTTGATATTTTTGAAAGATTTGGGAAATGAAGTTTTTGAGTATTTGAGAAGTTGTTTGGGAGTTTGTGATCAGGAATATGTCAGATCTGGAAGTGCACACTCAGCTCTAGAATAATAAAAGTTTGAAGGTCAAAATTAAGGGGAGTGTTAGAAAAAGACTTTAATTTTGTCCCCGCTTTATTTTTGAAAAAAAAAGTTTAAAACAAAAAAAAACAAGTCACTTTTCATGCATAGGTTATTTTTAAATAGATGTTCCTAGTTTTAGGAAAAGCTAATAAAGCAAATAAATCAAAAGCTTTGTATTGCACAAAAGCATGTGCTTTTTATTTTTTTAGAGAGTTGGTGTTTTATTGTTAGATGAAAGTCATCTATTTATTAGAGGCAATTGTAAGTGTTTTGATATAACACATTCAGAGAGATTGTATTGAGCCAAAGCTCTGACAAGGAAGAAGAAATATATGCACAAAAGTGTTGATCTGAGTTTGCAATAATCTATTTTATTTGCAATTATTTATTTATTTTTGTTAGTTGTTATTTTATGTGCCTAATTTCTCTACACAATATAATTATATAGAAGATATGCTACATATAACCTTATGCCAACATTCCCCCTTATTACATTATTCTTGCAAATGTAACCCCTTAAAAGTTCAAATTTCACTTTTCCAAGAGATTTTGTGAGAATATCAGCAACTTGTACTTCTGTAGACAATAGACAAGAGTTGAATGTGATGGTTCAAGATGTGCTCTCGAATGAAATGACAATCAATCTCAATATGCTTTGTTCGTTCATGAAAATGGATTTTACATGAGCTTCAACACACTTTGATTATCGCACAATAGAGAATAGGTGACTATTTTTCAAGAATTCCTATGTCATCCAAAATGTGATGTAACCATATCACTTCACACACAACTCCTCGTGTGGCATGATATTCTACCTCTGTGGATGAGATAGAAACAATATTCTACTTCTTTCTTATCCATGAGATAGGTCCAGATCCAAGATGAAAAATGTATCATGTGGTTGACTTCCTGTCATCAATAGATCCGCGTGGTCCGAGTCGACGTATCCTTGTAAGAAGAATTGATCATTCTTCTTATATTCCAGACCATAATCAGTTGTTCCTCGACATATCTCAAAACATGCTTTGTTGTAGTCCAGTGACATTTCTTTGGCTCCTACATGAACCTGGAAAGATAGCTAACAACATAGCATAGATCTAGTCTAGTATATGTCAAATAGATGAGCCCTCCAACAAATTTCCTGTAGAGAGTAGCATCTACTTGAGGTGAGTCCTGGAATCTTGAAAGTTGCAAGCCTTTCTCCATGGGAGTGGATATAGGTTTACAATCTGACATTCTATATTTTTTTCCAGAGTGTCTTGGCATACTTTATCTGGGAGACAAAAATGTGATGCTCCTTTTTCCATATCTCCAAGCCAAGACAGTAATGTAGTAGCCCCAAATCTGTCATGTCGAAGGTTCTTTTGAGATCATTCTTAACAATATCAACCTGATCTTTTGAACTGTCCAATGATCACAAGATCATCTACATACACAACAAGAATGAAATTTCTTTTCCTACCTTCTTTATATATAAATTGGAATATGAGGGGCTATGAGTGAACCCATGCTGCAAAAGGTGATCATTGATCTTGATATACCATGCCCTTGGAGCTTGTTTCAGTCCATACAATGATTTGATGAGATGACATACCTTCTTAGGATGCTCTTCATCAAAAATCCTTCAAGTTGGGTCATGTACACTTCTTCTTTAGATCACCATTTAGGAAAGCACTCTTGACATCCATCTGTTGAAGTCTCCATCCTTTTATGTGTTGCAAGTGTGCACAAACAACTCGATGGTCTTGATCTTGCAGTGGGTGCAAAGGTTTCTTCATAGTCGATGCCCTCTTTCTAAGCATATCCTTTTTCTACAAGTCATGCTTTATGTTTTTCGATGGATCCATCTACCTTATATTTTGTCTTGAAAACCCATTTTGCAGCCTATGGGTTTCTTTCTGTAGGTAGATCGACAAGTTCCCATGTCTGATTTTTCTTGAGTGAGTCAATTTCTATATCCATGGCTTCCTTCCACTGAGGTTGACTGAGTGCTTCATGAACATTATCAAGCTAGAGCTATTAATCAGTGAACTCATGAGTGTAAATTTTACCTCATTTCTTGTTTGACTCTTTTTTGACTGGATGATGTATCGGGAGTTGCAAATGTGAGTCCTTGATGGTGCTTTGTACCCACTTTGGATGAGAACTTGGCTACTTTTGAGAAGAACTGTGTCGTTTCCATGTGGATTGATGTGGAGTCACATTCTCTAGTTCTCCAAGGTCAACAAATAGCTCTCCTGAAGCACATCTTTTCTCTGAGTAGTCTCCTCTGGCTGATCATCTGATTCGGAGACTAGTCGGTGAGAGGTGGTTGGTAATGGTTCTTTATTGTCACTATTGAGTCAAAGGATGACTCATCACAAACCACATCTCGACTCTCATATATTTTCTTTGTCTCAAGATCCATGAGATGATATGCCTTTGAGGTAGTGTTATAGCCAAGTAGGATGCACGGGAGTGTCTTTGGCTCAACCTTCTTTCTCTTCTGAGATGGGACATGCATGTATGTTGTGCAACCAAATACTCAGTAAATGAGAAATTGATGGATTTCTACCACTCCATACCTCTTCTGGCATTTTATTTTGTAGAATATCTTTTTGGTGCCCTATTGAGAAGATATACAGTTGTTTATACTGCTTCATCCCAATAGCATTCCTCTAGCTTTGTTGTTGTTAGCATGCAACGAGCCATCTCCATCACTGTGTGATTGCGATGCTCAACAATGTCATTTTTTTGGGGTGTGTAGGGAGTAGTCAAGTTCTTCTTAACACCTTGTTGGTTCAGGAAGGCCAAGAAATTATTTGATGTGAATTCCCCCTCGATCTGAGTGAAGTAGAAGAAGTGGTTGTCGGTCTCTTTCACAACATGATGATAGAAATTCTGGAAATGTTGAAGAGCCTCACTTTTCTTCTTCAAGAAAAACACCCACATCTTGCATGAGAGTGGTCATCCATGAATAGTTTGGAAGTACTTGTATCCTAAAAATGAAGTAGAAAAGGCCATTCAGATCGGTATGAACTACCTCCAGATGCTTCTTGGCATGGAAGGTGCTCGCCTGAAATGATCCTTGTGTTGTTTTCCTACAAGACAGCCAAGGAAAATAGGCAAGGAACTAGACAATTTGGGTAGTCCATGGACCATTGCTTTTGAACTCATCTGATGCAATGAACTAACCGACAAGTGACCATATCTAAAATGCCAGAGGGTTGTAGATTCTACTATTGAGGTAGATAAAGCTACTGTAGAAGATGAAACAATATCTAAAGCAAATAACTTATCTTTTAGAAATGCTCTAGCAATAATTGTACCTTGTCTAGAGATCAAGCATGATTTAATGCCATTTTGGACAAGAAATTCTACCTTAAGGTGATGATTCAAGAGTTGAGTCACTGACAAGAGGTTGTTAGTCAAGCTAGGAACATATAGTACCTTTGTAAGTGTACATTTTTGTGGTCCTGAGGAATGGTGACATTTCCTATTCCTTTTGCAATGTACTCTTTTGTCATCTGCTATCCGAACCCGATCTCCAAAGTGGGTTGTTTGTTCAGTGAATCAAACAGTTTCTTGTCACCTGACATATGCTTACTTGCACTGAGTCTATCAACCATACTTTCTTCATGGGTTGAGAAGTTTGAGAGACTAGTACAAGGTTCTTACCACAATTGGCTCCTTTTGATGTCTCTTCATCAGATTCATCATCTTGTTGGGCTGCGAGATGTCCCTTCTTCTTTCTTCCGATGGGGACGTCATTTGGAATTTTGAAAATCTTCACGCCCTGATGTGCTTGTTTGACTCAAAGACCCCTATTTCAAGCCATTGTACCAACAATGATCAGTGTCATGAGTGTTGGTTTTGCAAATGTGACACCACCTCTTTGAATTTTGATCTTTCTATTGTTGATTTGATCTACTTTGATTGCTTCTCTGGGGACCCTTCGATTCTTTTGGCCACGATGGGGCCTTGAGAAAAGGGCTTTATCCTGGGCCTCATCTTGGACTGAATTGATGGCCTCTTCCTACTACAAAAGTTCACGAGTTCTTCGAATGCCACTATTTTTTTTAGATACATTCAATGTCATAATGAACACTCAGAATTGAGAAGGAGTGCTCTCAAGGTGATCAATAACTGAGAATTTTATCTTCTACCTTTCACCAAGAGCTATTAACTCATTTGTCTCATCACCACTCGACGTAAGAACTCCTCAACTTTCTCATCTGACCCCATAGATAGGGTGTGCAATTTTGACTGAAGATGGAGGAATCTTAGTCTTATTTTTTGGCTTCAAAATGGTAGCAAACTTGTCCCATGCCTCCTTTGGTTCTCTCTCATCCCGAACATGCGGTTGCACATCATCAGTGATACTCATCATTATCACATCAAGCTTTTAGCACTTGCGATCTCATATTTAATAATTCATAAGTGGTTTGTTGGAACTTGTCACAACCTTGTGACAATGCCCCATAATCCTCAAACTAAAGGATTGTACGCATTTTTGTTTTCCAGGCCGCATAATTTGGCCCTTTAAGTAATTGAGCATCCGAAAGTAGAAGTTTTGGTGCAGACATTGGAAATAAAATAAAAATTTTTTATTTAATTATTGATTTCAAGAGATATTACAACTTTTACTCACTGATGAGAAGTACTAGCTCTAGTAGATGCTCTCGATACTCACGTGCTGAGAGATGGCGATGCTTTGTGGGGTGTTCTTCTTCATCTTCATAGTCGGTGTCGTACCTGGCTTCTAGCTCTTCCCAAACTCACTTTGCTTGGCAGCTGACGTCGAAAAGGAAATATTCAAGAATTCCTCTTGAACTAGCTCATCGAAGACTAGATTTCCGGTGTTGTGTAGCTCATTGAGCAAAGTGCAAAGTAGAACCCAAGAGCTCAAGGAGCTTCTTTGGTGGATGGTGTTCTTTTCAGCGTGAGTTGATGTTATGGCTTCAGCAGTCTTGAAATGTGTCATTTACATTCGACATTCAGAAAAAGTGGCTTTGAGAATCAAGAATATTACTGGCTTGAGATTGAGTAATTTCTTTTTTTTCTAGGTACCCTTTGTCAGCTTTTTCAGTGTTATGTTGGGATCTGAGATGAAGTTTCACGTTCTAGCTATATTCATTATTCTTCATCGCAGCAAGTAGAGTGATTTTGTATGCAACAAATTGATCATAACAGCTGGCCATCATCAGAAACTTTGTCAATCGTTGTGCAAGCAAGTATGTTGTTGTAAAAGATCCGTCAAAAATACACTACAGAACAATTAAAAGAAATTTCCACGTAGCAATCTCCTGAGAATGTAGTAGAAGTTTTAGACTAATTTCCCAATGTCCTGGGGAGCACTCAGAAATTTCTTGTTAACCTTGAGAAAAACTTTTAACAAGAACAGATTTCAAAATTACCTTTACACGTGCGTTTTTCTTTTATCAGTAAAACTGCATATGCACATAAGATCATCCAGCAATAAGACGTCATCAAAGACTCCATGCCTTCTTTCTCATTTCTTCAGGCATAAGCAGGAAAAATTCACAATTTTCCAGGTTTGTGTCATGCCTCTAACAATGAGGTAGGCCACTTTAAAAATACTCAGCAGAATAAATATCCTTTCACCAAGTGACAAATTAAATTGCTTCAAGCAAGCAATTTTCTTCGCAGCATTCACATCGGAGGTCGTTCCAATCACCCTCAACATGTTGCATGCAAAAAAACAATGCTCTTTCAGTTGTTGTATCACCTAACGCCACAAACTCGACCAATTCAATTTTTATTTTATTTTTCACGCAAGATCCAGTCACTAATTTATGTTGGCATTCCAATGTACATGGAGAAACAAGAAACTCCACGCAGCAGGTTTTAGAAGAAATTGGTCGCTTCAAATTCTCCAGAGCAGCCTCTTACAGTCCACGTAGATTCCCACATCTTACGCAAGTAGGAATGAAAGAATTATCCACCAGGTCCAGACTGAGAATTGGTTGCTGAATAAGAATGATCTCCTCCTCCACGCAACAGTCCTAAAAATAGCAAAGAACTGGTCTCTCCTTTCCAACGCACAGGCAGAGATCAAATTTGCTCTGTTACCAAATTGTGAGGAGAAAAGAATGGAGAGGAAATAGAGATTTGATATCTCTTATTTATTCATATTGAAAACAGAAGCACGATACATATATACACAATCTAATTACTCCCGCTCTGTCTGTGCCCTCAGCAATTTTAACCCAAGATATGCCTCATGTTAAATTACAGAAATGTAGAAGGTGGATGTTCCGCAGTGCTCACCAAAACAAACAGTCAAAACACTACCACGGCCATGCTAAGCAGTAAGCATACATCAGGATATCAAAAGACAATAAAAACAGACTTAAACAAATGATGTTCAGCTCAATCTCGCAAAACAGTTGAACCTTTTTTAATATTTGAAATTTTATTGAAGACTTTTTATTATTTATTATTAATTAAGAATTTATATCATACTGACATTTGTCATGTAGTCTACAGAAAACACAGCAGGACAGGTGTGAAAAATAATTGTATTCACTCTTCAATCTTCACGCCATTAAAATCATTCATTCATTGAGTTATAGTAGGCTTATGGACTTAATTATTATTAATTAAGATTTTATGTAATCCTGAAACTTGATGCACTGAGTGGAAAAGGGCGACAGGAACTTGTCATTCAATGAATCGGAAAGAGCGGCTGTATTGAGTTACATAGGAGCCACCACTGCTTTCCTACTCCAATTTGAAAGAAAACACTTGCTCTGTGCAATTGAAAGGACTTATATCATGCATGCATAGTATGTAACAAAACAATACTCCCTTGTTAAATGAAAGAAGAAGCTTATTGACAAGCAGAGTTAACATACTTTTATTTGTGCAACAAACAGAAAGAAACCTAATTTGATTTAAAGCAGGTTTATAATATTAAATCTATGTTTGCAGCTTGGGCAGTTCATTGACACGCAATCCTTCATGAATATTACAATAGAAATAACAATGTCTGTGTATTGCCAAAATCACGGATGGTAACGCCCTTTATATTATGTAGCAAACGTAAAAGCTCTCATACATTCTGGAATTGAAAAACATTACATAAAACTGGAATTATCATAAGTTGAAGACATAATATATTGTGCAATTATATTACTGGCCAGCAGCGAAGGCGTGGACGGGGAAAGTCTTGGTGATGCCGGCGAGGCTCTTGAAGTGAATATTTCCGGTGGGAGGGTTGTCGAGTGTGATGTTTCCCACGGGAGCCCAGATGAACAACTCCTTCGCCTTCACTCCCTTTAGTTTTTAATGCGCCCTGTTCGATGAAGCCATGGATCTCTGCGTCGTAACTCACCTGCTTAGAAATGAGTTTGAAAGTGTGTTCCACTTTCTTCTTCTGAACAATCCACATGTACCCACTGGACTTCACGTAACCCACCTCCACCACCTCCTCCAGAGGCAGCAAACCCTCTGGCAGACCAAACTCCTTCAACAAAGCCCCCGCCTGCTTCATTCCCTCCTCGTGCCCTTTCATTACTACCAGCTCCCTCCCTCTCTGCCGCCATCTCTCAATCCAAATATCCACACTCGGAATTGCTAAAATAGTTGAGAAGATTGATTTTATTGTGAGCTATTTATACTAGTTGTGATCAGCTTTGGAGAGTTGACCGGGCTTACGGACAAATATTGTGCAGGCGAGGGACAAACCAAAGAAAGGATCATATTGTCCACGGGATTTACGATTGTGAAGCATCATATTATATCTACGCTCTCAATAATTTGCCTTCATTTACGAGGGTTTTCGTTTGGATATTATCGATAATCATAATTTTGGACCCGCTTAGGCTGGGCATTGCTATAATCTCCACTGTTATTTTAAACAATATCTTGATTTAAAGGCTCTTAAAGCCCGCTCACTTGAAAACAAAAACCCACACGTATGACTTTTTTGGTAAGCGTACGGCCTGGTTCAACCTTCTCCACACCTTCTGTCAAGTTATTAAATCTAGAATACGTAGTGTATGTTTGCCCAATATGACAACTTAAGATTTCTTTTATTCTTAAACGAAAATACTACTATATCTCAAAATAAATATTAAAAAACCATACAAATAACTTGAAAAATATATTGACAAAATTAATATCAAACATAATTTAAAACCTTTAGGATAGCACTAGAAATCACAAGTTATATAAAAATGTATTGAAAACTATGTACACATTGTAGTAATGTTTAGGAGTAGTACAAGATCTTGATAATTGATTTGAAAAAGGATATTTGACAAGAAAATCAACATAAGATCTAAAACCAAAACCACACTCCACCGTATCTAAGTAAATAACTCACTTGTACATGGCTAAAAATATCAACCATAGCCCAATCTAAAATGTGATAATAAGGTGTTCCACATGTTTATGTGTGTTATTAAGAGTCATACGTGTGAGTTTTAGCCTTTATCTTTATAAGTGAATAATAGATACATTGTTCTTATGAAGAGTCATAATTCCCAAATGCCATATATGTTAAGAGAGGGTTTATGTTAAGATAGGGTATATTCTATGATGTTAACAACTTCATAGATAACAAAAGATGATCCCACCCTTTTCATGTATGACATTTACCACTTTTTTCCAACCTTTCACCCGCCACTTTGAAAATAAATATGGCAAATTTGGAAACTTGTATATATGAAAATCCTAAGCCCTTGGTCATATGCTATGGTCATATGAGGGCTTAAAGCTTGTGATTCCTACTAGTAGTGCTTAACTTCACCCCTTTAATTTTATTTGTGTGGTGAAGGCAAAAATAATTTTTGTGTGTTTTAGTGGCACTAAAATAAATAACAGAGTGCAATATTAAAAAAGTAATCAATAGTGCAATTTTGGTCGAGTACATCAATTGTGGAGCAATTTTGTATCTATCATGGATTCTGATAATGATATGTTTTTCTCTCGAAGTGTGTGGACTTCAAGAGGATATTGTAAAATTTTTGGAAGAAAATAGATCACTCAAGAAGTGAAATTATCTTCTACAATCACTCATTCACGATAAGGATATAATAATTCACTCCCTGCAAACAACACCTTGCTAGCCTACAACATCACCATGATATTGTGGATAGCCATATCCATGTTCCTAGTCCACTTGTAGCTATTGCTCCTGTACCCACTTGACATTGATTTGTTACTCTTTGAGCATGTTCCTACTCTTGATGCTTCTAAACCTGTGAGGTTTGTTACTGCATGCTCTTCCACATATGTGCCTATTACAGTACCACATGTTGTGTATCCTACTTTTGCTCAGCTACATGGATTTTTGAGAAGCATACCACTGCATTCAGTTCTCACATGCATCCGTTCTATGGGTCTCACTAGTAGAGTCATTGACAAACATTCACGGGTATTGTTTCCTCTATTCCACATGTTAAGTGGAATTCTTGTCATGACATTGGTTTTCGAGTAGATACTTCATTGGGATCACACATTGACAGAGCTCATTTTTTTGTTCGCTCGACTCTTTCTGAGGATCATGAGCAACACATGAGTTCTGCACCTTCACTCGAAGCTTAAGAAACCTGAGATTTCAGCTATCAAACATGATCAACTTGACACACATTCGATGTTCTTTTCGCATGCACCCATTGTGCATTTTGCACCAAGTCATATTAAAGTATCTTCTTCATCCATCCATGTTGAATTGGGGTGGATATCCGATACTCGTGGTGGCGGCATAGGAATTCATTGAGAGGACTTCTGAGTGTGGCTCCTCCACCATTAGGCCTCTTGCTCCACTTTTTATAACTTATGCATTGTTATGCTTCTTGTTTTGAGAATTTTTCTTTAGCAGGTGTAATGTATCTCTCTTGTTTGTTGAGAGATTTTCATGTATTCTGTATTTTCGACACTTTTGGCATGTTGATAGTCTCTCTTGTGGGAAAGCTATTATGGTGGAGCCCAGTATTAGTTTGTCAGTGTTCAAGTAGTTGTTTTGAAAAATCATACAAATTTGTAGCGCCACTCCACCCATTCAAGTAGTATGAGAGGGTGTGGTGTTGATCTTACTTCTTCGGGTTTCGTGTCCTTGCCTTGTTACCTTGGATTTTCTTGGATCGTGACACTCTACATTTTGTGTCCTTGCCTTGTTGCTTTGGTTTTTGTTCTTGGATCGTGGCACACCTATTTGCAGCAGTTGATCGAATTATGTTTGGTGTTATTTTTGCACTTTCGACATCACTCCATTGACATTCTCCTTAGATGGAGCTATTGGTGAAACCCGATTGTGAGTTGTTTTGAGATTTGTGATCAAGCAGTGGATTTAGACCACAGTGCACACCAAACTTCTTCAGCATTGTACGATTTTTTTAATCCAAGCTTCTTGGGATGCCTTGGATCGGTCTTTACTCTCTTTACTTTGTTATTCTTGGTTTTGAGTACCTTGTGGTGTCTTTTTTTCCTAGTTATTGTACATGAGTACCTCATCATGCCTAGTTGTCGGGACTCATACTGTGGACATGCCACTTCTATTTTGGCCCCTAGCTTCACTTGAGGGGGGTGTTAGAGTAGGTATTTACCTTAGCTCATGCTCACCTACGTACTTTATTTACCTTTATTACATTTATCCTCACCCACTTATGTGTGTGGATATTTCTTTTATCTTATTTAGATATTAGGAGATATTATCTAGTTGTTAGGTATAGTTCTCTCCTAGATCTATGGTATTGACTAGTTTTTTGATGACTAGTTATTTCCTTGATTCATGGCTTGATCTACGACTTTGAGTGGTTCTTAGATTGTTATTTCTTACCTATTTAAGCAAGGCCCATTCTCAATGTATTACGTTGGGTTCCATTATAATATATGATATTGTTGCTCATTTGTTTCACAAAGGTTGTATGTAAAGCTATTTTGGCTTAATTGCTTTCATCTTATTGATCGTAGTGTTTGATTAGCATATGTGTTCTTGGCTTGGTACGATCCTGGTTATCATTCCTTTTAACATTAAGCTTCTTTAAGAATAATTGTTAATAATTAAATGACTAGATATAGAGAAACTCAAACAAATGCCCGCTGGTTTTGAAATTTGATCAAAACAAGTGACCTAGTTTCTCCAATTTTGTTCCTCCACATTTGCTCTGCTTCCCATTTTTGGTCTTCACCCTTCTCAATATATATTCAATGTATATATATTTATTTCGCAAGAATAGTTATCGCAATCTATTTGAAATGGAGAATGTGAGATTTATGGAGTAGGAGTGTTGGAAAAATTTATCGCGTGTAACTTTACACCTTCTAAAATCATTTGCTTCAAAGTTTAGGCATTCTCAAAATACCCATTTTGTGCATACCTTGACACATAAAAGTCCTTGAATTATTTTCTTTCTCTCTGAAAAATATTTTGTCATTACAATGGAGGCAAAAATGAGAGTCAATTTCCTTTATCAAGATCGAGTTCGACTTCTATTTTTATAATAGATTTGTATCATGAATACAATATTGAGGTTTTCTCTGTTATTCAATGATTCATGAGTGTATCATATATAAACCTTCTGAATAGGTGTTTGTGTCTGAGATGGTGGGCAAGACTGTTTATCTCTATTTCTTAGCTCAGGTGCCCTCCTCAGAGGATTCACTCCATATTTGACGATTGATGCCATCATCTTCCCTGTAATTTACAAATTACATTTTAAATGTATTGTGGAAATTTAGAAACCATCTTTGGAAGCCTTGATACCTTAAATTTTGCTATTTTTGAAACCCTAATAACCCTATATCCGTCATGTGGATCACATCGTTTACTTGAGATTTTTCATTTTTTGCGTTGCTTTTAGCTTGGTTTTGTTTTCGAGTCTTAGAGGGTTTCTTTATTACTTTGGGCCTTGGTTTATTCTATAACGGGAAACAGGGGCGAATTTAGCTCGTGGATCCTGTAAGTCTTTACTACCAGTTTGGTTGAATCCTTAACTTTTTAAGGAACCCCCTCATTTTGTATTGGCTTGTTTAACATGGTTTCACTGCGGGGGGTTTGGGATTCATGTTATCGCATAAGTGAGTAATTTGATTTCGCAGATGTGTTTGGTCTATGGCCTTCTTCGGTGAATCAGCCTCTGTCTCAATATGTCCCAAAGTAAATGGCAAGGGTTTGAGCTCAAGGTTTCTCGAGGTTAAGGATCTAGAGGTCATTTACAGTCGATCTCATTCTCTAGTTGGCCACTCGCCCCGACCCTGCTTAGAGTGGAAACCTAGATAAAATAATAGAAATAGAGGTTGGGTTTCCATCTAGTACAAAAATGAAACTATGCCAAAAATATTGCTAGTAAAAGTCTTCTCGAGAAAACATTTTCGTATTTAAA
Source organism: Taxus wallichiana var. yunnanensis (assembly GCA_018340775.1). Lineage (NCBI taxonomy): Eukaryota > Viridiplantae > Streptophyta > Pinopsida > Cupressales > Taxaceae > Taxus > Taxus wallichiana. Next base: position 265,116,754 of record CM031241.1, read on the forward strand.
CACTTTACAGCAAAGGAAACTTCAAAGGTGGACACCTACCTGGTGAATTATGTCTTGATTTAAATGCTTCTTAAAGCTGCACACATGAAATCTAAAAGTTCGCACCATTTTGTAAGCATAGCGATTGGTTGGGTTCCTTGAAACCTTCTCCAAACATTCCATAAGTTATTATACGATCGAAGGCAATTATATAGTCTCCACCAAGACCATTAATCTTTTTACCTTACTCAATAGCAATTTTCCATTTGTAATATTTCATGTGTTTTATAATGTTTTGCATCAAAACTATAATTTGGATAGAAATAGAATATAGTTAGGATATAAATAAATTAAAACAATCTTCCACAAAAATTTGGTGATCTCCATCATTTATGTTTAATATTCCAAAATGCCAATCATTACAATGCGTGCAAATATACCAATTAGTTTTAAACCCCTTTATCCCTATTCCAACACATACGGCACTAACCAATGCAAGATCTAAAAAATTGAACTATAATTAAGTATAGTCAATCACGGGATCCGAAACTCCTTTCATACACATTTTACTGATTTATATTGTTGCATGCATACATAACAAATGGGTTATTTCTGAATTCAACGATTCTTGCTATTGCTATGGAAGAGGACACCTCTAATTCAATGTCTGGTCAATTGGACAATTTTTTGTGCTTGGTATGTCTTTTATTAGTTCAAATTTGTCCAAATTTTGTGAAAGTGTGTTCATGTTTGGTTGTTTTCTTCATGTATTCCAATTGATATGCAATTCTACAATGAGTTTAAAATTCATTTTTTTGCTATAATTGAATCCTTCAGTGTCTTTTTAGTATATGTTGGTATTGGATATGTGTTGAGATAGGATTTCATGTGAGTGGACTAAATACGGTGAAGTAGAGTTGAACCAAATTCTGATCTATGCAGCCATAGAACTAGATTTTGTTAAAGCTTCTACACAGTCTCAAAAGCAACATCAAGAAGCTAAAATAGCCCACCTAGAAGACCTTCTAGAAAGAGTAAGGAGAGAAAGATATGAGATCAGAGATGAATGTATAAAACTCACCAACAAGGTAAAGTACATTAAATCATGAATATAGACATTGAATATAATAATAATTGTGTTAGAACTACCCCTGGTCATATTTATTCAGGAGGTTCTACATTGAATATTAATAATAATTTCCAAGGCAATAGCAGAATATACATGAAATATTGAAGCCCCGCGAGAAAGGGGAAAATTACTAGTTGCGATTCTTCGAGGTTAGCCCTCTCCTGCAGACCCTTCTTGTGTCATGCCCACTCCCACAAAGTGGGGATATCCTCCATTGTCAATTCGGTCTCCACAACAAATTGCTCCAATACTTCCAAAGAATAATCATCCTCTATTTTTTAATGATTTTATTCCTAAAGAATGTTGTAATTCAATCACCATTTTTGCTTCTCGTATGTGTTTTGTTCATGGAGATCAAAGTTTGGATGCTAGCAATAATAACAATGTGAATGCAGGTTTGAGCTAATGGTACTTATAGCAATGAATAATATCACGAGAGTCGGACTACCTCAATGCCGCAACAAAACGAGGAATCTTCATGGGCTCGATTTGGTTAGAGTTTGGCAATTATGGGTTGAGGAGCGTTGAAACACATATTTTTCAAGACACCTAATTAACAAGTAAGCATCCCACCATTTTGAGAGATGACATGCATAAATAAGCAGTCAATAACTAGCTGCATGAGGTTATTACATAGAGATCTGCAAAGTGATCATCATACATATCGAATATAAATTTTCTATTGTTATTCACCCAATCTTTCCAACCTTTGTCTCTCTCTCCAAAGACATGGATTCAAGTTTGAATGAAATGCGCATAGAATACAGGACGTCATCCTATTTTTGGATTTACTTGATTTCGCGCAAGGCTGAATTAAGGGTTATGAGCGCCTAGGCAATATTAGAGTGAGCGCCCTAGGAAATACTAGAGCTAACACTTCTATAAATAAATAAAATCTAGAGTTGAAAAAATAATTAACTATGACTAAATATCATATTACTTGATATGTTATGACTCGAGCATCCGAGAAAAACTTCCTAATAATTGTTTTTAATAGATACTACTACCTAAAAACCCTAGTTAATTCTCTAACATATAGTCTATTATAATCCTTCTTTTCTCATATATTTCCCAACTATTTTTTCCCACATTTTTGACATATTCACCTTTCTTGATCTCTCCTCCAAAAAAACTTCCAAGACTTCAAAACAATACAAAGTATGAAAATATATAAGTTTGAATTAAATTAAAGAATTCGGGAACAAAGGCACTTGGATAAATATTTGAGGCCTCCTAAATATCATATTCTTCATAAAATTATTTTTAATTTTATTTTGATGAAATGAATTGAATTGGAATGTAAGACTAGACAACTACTAGCATATATGGAACTAATACATTAATCTAACGCCCACAATTTCGACATCCTAAAACCCCAATAATCTCTAAACAATTATTCGAAATGCAGCAGATTTTTTTTTGTTTTAAATAATTTGCAAGGGTGTCAAACCCTAAGATACGATTAATTGATTCCTACTAGCAAAGTTGAAATTTATAGGATAGACCCAGTCTAGATTATTAATTAAATGTTCTTACTCCAATTCTATAGTCAATTTAATTTTCACCACTAGATAAGTGTTCAATAATTCTTTTCACTAGGTTAAATAGTTTCCCCTTATTAACTTTCAAACCCATATTTAATAAGCCCTTATCCTTAGTTACTCTAGTTCCATTATCTTAATAGCTTTAATGTCCATTTCATTAATTTCTAAAACATACTAGGAACTAAATAAATAACTTAACATACAAGGGTATTAAATGGCCCCATTCACCCATTTACACATATTGTAATGCCCACTCCTCTTCAACATTGATTATACTATGATTTTAATTTCAGTTGATTAGAGACATGGACCTGATTGTTATATCTTAGTTAGCATGTTGTTAAGATACGAGGACATCATGATTACTATTGTGTTCTAATTGTTACTTTGGACTGTATGGGTGTATTGTGGACCTTGATGGACATTTAAGGATATGATGATAATCTAGAATGGTCACTTTGTTATATACTAACATTGGATTCTTGATGTATTGAGTATATTTGGAGTATTGGACTAACCACATGGTCTCATTGATTTTTGAATTGCTAACAATATGATGGTATTAAGGATCGGTAATATGTTGTTGAGTGTAGGGATGACCCTATGGTGAACTGGTGGGGCACTTAACCTATAGAGCCAACAACCTAGGTTCAAACCCAACCCCAAGATTTCATATCCCGATTTACCCACATGCATGTGGAGTGGGGTATTTTCATGTCGCCAGGGTACATCCCTAGCCTAAATTTTTGACTGTGATTATGGGCTCTCACGTTTTCTCCCCCACCTTTTTTGTTTGTTAAACCTAGTTTTTGTGTGCAACGGCGGCTCCCCGAGTGTGGCTACAAGGATGGTACCGAGGGCGGCATTGGTTCTGGTGTGGGTAGCAGAGCTGGTGGCGGCCCTCTTCATCCAGACATTTTTGCCTCTGCTTCTTTCTCCAGGCCCCTCTCATCTTTTTGCTAAATCTACGCCCTCGATTTCCCTTGGGGCTTTTGTGCTGAAGGCTGAGGATTTTTTCTCCTCCAATGGTCTTATTTTCCACTTTAATGGTCTTTAACCTGGTCTTCCACTCCTTCATTCGTGGATCTCTTCAAGTTGGAACCCCTCATCTCTGGTAGGATTAATATCTATCCCTGTGCAAGGGGTTTTTTCATTATGGCCTTTAGCTCTGACGTGACAATAGAAATGTTGTTCTTTCTAAGCTCTGGGAACTACAGAATCATCATTTACTGATGAAACCCTGGTTCTCATCTTTTAATCCTCTCTCTGCCTCTTTCAATGTTAAGCTGGTCTAGATCCGTTTGCCCCATCTTCCTCTACAATTTTGGGGAAATGACAGTTTAGTTGCTATTGGTGATGCCTTGGGCACTTTTTTATCCATTGATTCAAATACAGATTCCTTCACTCATACCACCTACGTGAGGATTTTTGTGGATCTGGATACTTCAATTGATCTACCTGCTTCTATCAATCTCAAAGTGTAGGATAGGGTTTGGTCTCAACCGCTCAATTACGAAGGTCTGCCCTTTAGATGCAGAAAATGTTTCAACATTGGGCATCTGGCTGCAGCTTGTCACATGGTCAAGCAAAAATCCAAAATCAATAAGGTCTCTTGGTGGAAGGATTCCCACCAAAATCTTCTTTTTGTTGAGGAAACTATGTCAGCTGCTCATACTCTGGTCAGAGAAGACAAGATTTCCAATCCAATCCCTTCGGCTAAACCTTCAGTTGTTGAAGTTGTTAAGGTGGATCATGAGCTAACGTTGATTCTATATGCAGATACAGAATGCGCTCAAACCAGTTTCACTACTGATATTTCCACTGACGGTGTCTTGGATTCCTCAAAATCTCCAACTCCCTCAATTGAAAACATAGATCCTAATGACGATTGGATTTTTGTTAAACGTAAAAAAATGCCTTTTCTATGCATCTAAGATCCCATGTAAGGGACTCTTCTTGGTAATCTTGTAGTATCTTGGGCTTTGATGACACTTCTTCTTGTTGTGTTCTTCTCTTGGACTTCTTCTTCTCTCCTTCTCTTCCCCTTTGTTGTTGGCATTTATTTTCTCTATTATGCTTAAATGTTCTATTCAGCCTTGAGGGCTTATTGTACCAGGATGTGGGTCCTCCTAAAACCCTCAAACTTTTACCCTATTCTAAAAAAAAAAAAAAAAATTTGTTCGGTGTATCTAGTAGTTAGGAAACACAAGTAGATATAGGGAATTTCATGATTTTGTAGAATGTGAAATTGGATTATTGATGATTGTAAATTATTTACTAGAGTAGAATTGAAGTGTTAAGTGAATTGCAAATAATTGATTAAAAAAATTATAAATTTGATGATAATGATTTAGCCATGTTATACAACGATGTTAATTAACAAATATATGTGTGTGTTGTATTGTTTGATGTATGTTGAGGATTGTATGATGGATTTTTATATGCATTGATTTCCATGACATATTGATATGGCCTTGAGGCGAAAAGGTATTTATGTTTGTGATTGTAGGAAAACTATATCACTATACATCGAAAGGGATAGGGGACCAACCCTAGAAGGATGTTGTGTGTTTGCAACAAGGGCCAATTGACAACTTGTGTGAGTGTTGTGATATTGCTTTTCTAGGTTAGGAGGTTTCCCCATGGGGGTGACCTCATATATGTGGCCTAGGGTGGTGATGTTTTCCTTTTCTTTATTTTGTGTGTTTTAATTTTGTGGAGCATGTTTTTAATAATTGGGAAAATTTAGTCACTTTATTAACACTTGTTAATGTGTCTTAATTAGCTAATTCAACTTAAATTTTAAACTAAAAATAAGAGGTGACATGTGGGTAATAAATGGGGTAGTTAGTTTTTATTTGTGCATGATGATGAATGAAATTTATTACATTTGTGTTGTGTGCACTCTTTCTCCCTCTCCAAACCCGAAATTTGACTTGGAGGGCACTTTTTGAGACTTGTGGGACAAGTAAACCTTGTCCCTTGTCTCTCATAATCATCTACCAACCATACTTATGAAGTATGGGGCTAATTTTGACCATTTTAATGCCTTGTTGAGTGTAAAAGGGAAAATAAAGTCACTTCTCTTCTTATCACATTTATTTTGTCCTTGAAAGGTATGGGGTGCATGTGAAGTGTGCATGTGGGCATGTCATAACCTTACCTTTTCATTTAATTTCCTTGGTTTTGGGGTTTTACTTGTGTTGGAGTGGAGGAATGATGAAGTGGCATCCTACATTGAGCCACCTCATCATCCTCACCTCTTTTCTATTTATTAGTGTGAAATTGGAGGAATGGGGGTTACTTGTCTCATTTTTTTCTTGATTTTGTATTATTGGGAATTTTGGTCTTGGGAGTTCTTGCTTGGAGCTTGAAAGATTGCTTTGGTGCTTGCTTGGTTTTGGAAAGGATTAAAGCTTGTGGATTAAATATTGTGGAAACTAGTATGGAAAAGTAGGATCTTTACCTTATTCTTATTGTTGTTGTATGTTTTGTAAATGCATGTGTGTATGTATTGTGTGGGATTGGTGTAGTATGGCCCTAAGATGTGTGGGAGATAGAAGCATGGGACCATTGGGGAGGGAAAAGGAAATTTTTAGGCTTGTGGAGGGAGCATGAGTAGGGAGTTCCACCTATGGGGAGTGAAAAGGATAAAATTGCTATACTTTGTGTATTATGCATTGGGAGGGAAAATGGTTATATTGTGTAGTTTGGATGTGCACATGGAGGTATTTTGGGTGGAACCCCTAACTCATTTGGGAGCTATAAGGAGGTGGTCTCATTTTTCTATTCTCCCTTGGCTTTGAATGTAAGCTATGTGTTGGGTTTTGTGGTTTGTGTTGTTTTGTGGCTTGTGTTGTTGTGTTTGGTGTTTAAAAGTCTTGCTTGTGTTGATTGTATGAGTGTTGAGTTGTTTTGTGGAAGCCATTGTTGTGAAATTTTTCAAGTTGCCTACACACTTCATGGTTCTTTGGTTAGGGCTCAGGGGCCAATAAGGAGGATGGCTTCTCCTCTTATTGGATTATAGGTTAGGTGGAGAGCGTCGCCTACCCCTTTTTCTTTGTAATGTGATTCAAGATTTGAAGAGTTGAAGAGGTGCAAAGTTGAAGCTATGAAGTTGGGAGATGATTGAAATGAAGACTTGTCTATTTGAACCTTTGGAAGAATCTATATGTTGTAAATTTGACCCCATTGTTCCCACTTAGAGTGGAAGGTTGTAATTATTTTATTTTAAAAGAATGTTATTGTAAATTTCATTTATCAAGTTGGTAATGTTGTAGTTAAATGGAGATATTCCAAATTGTATTTTGTTGGGAAAAGAAGTTTCTTTTAAATCTGATTTTTATTGGAAAGGTTGTAAAATGTATTTGATTTAAGGGAATGATATTTGTATGGAAGGTGTGTGTTGGATTTTCCATTTTTGGAAAAATGGCAAGTTAGATTTGAAAAGAAGGAACTTGTATTGATTTGTGTCTATATTTGATATCCTTTTCAACTCTAAAATTTTAATATTATGGATATAAGTGTTCAACCTTGCAATTTAAATGATGTAGGGCTCTATATATTTTTGAATTAAAAAAATATAATTCTTCTTTAAATTGTATGTCCTTAACAATAGACCCAACAACTCTCTTAAATTTAAATATATATTTAGTTATACAAGTGACTATTGTTTCACAAATAAATTGTGGAAAACAATATTAAAAACAATTTGAAAACAAAAAACAAATAAACTTGTTATAAATATGTATATACTTATTTAAGTAGAATTTACAAATATTAAGTAAGATTTTTCTTTTAATTCTTGCTTCAAGGACCCATCTTTTTCTCCCTAGTGTCTACAGAAAATTATTTGTCATTTGTAAGATTTTCTTGGTTCATTGCTTAGCCTTGTAGGCTTCCACCAATGGGTTGTACTTGTTTGAAATGTTATTGTGTCATTAGGCCATGAAACCACTGTTTTTTCATGGTGGAGGGAATTTGTTCAGGGAGTTATTCTCCGACACCCACGAAAGGGTGGTGCCTCTTGTTATGTGGGCTATGATTACCTTTCTCATAAACAAGAAAAATCTTATTCTTTTCAAGGCATTTAAGGCTTAGACTTGTCCTTTCTGGACATGAAGAAGTGTTTTAAATACAAACACTTTTCATAAACCATGTCTTTATATATTTAATTAGTTGTTTAAGTTGCCTACATGTATATATGAATCTAAGTGTGGCGGTAACAAGCTCTCTAGCCTGTACTATATCTCCTTCTCAGTTAAGCCTTTTTTGGCTAGGCACATTTCCTATATGGTTCTACTTCCTACCACACTGATGACAATGACTGTTTTTAACAATTGGGATTACATGTTGTATTCTTCTTATGGATTCCTAATTAACTACAAAAGTAATTAACTATCCAAAGCAGTATCAAATGTATAGTGCCAAAAAAATGGCCACAAAAAGCTACCACTCATGATATAAAATCTGCGAATGTACATAATTCTTCATGTATTCATGTTTAGTTCAAATAAAATAGTTTGCAAAACACTACCACTCATGATATAATATTTGCAAATGTATATGCACTAATTTATAACAAATTTGAAATGTAGAGATAGAACCTTTAAATGTAACACTTCATCTATATTCCTACACTAACAAAATCAAGCACACCCCTTAACATCAACTACAAAAATAATAACTATACCTCTAAATCAAATAACATATACCGTTCGACGTTCACATTGTATTGTGCACATGCAATTGCTAGTATAAATAATAATGAATATATATATATATATATGTATATATATATATATATGTATATATATATATGTATATATATATATATATGTTTTAATGTTGAATGCCCATAAATTAAAAGACATCGGTGGGGAAAATTTTTAAAGGAACATAGTTTATTTAATACAAAAAAGAAGACTGTAAAGTTTTGGCCGAATAGGCCTATGTGTCACGGCTTTGTAATTTTTTTAACACAAAGAAAAGGGGTGGGGACGGTGTCCCCACCCAAAACCTAAACTATATTCCTAAGTTGCAGCCACACTATTTAAACAGTGGCCTTTCTAACCTAGCTGCGGCCTACACACTTCGGGTCGTATAGAGTATAGCACAGGGTTGCCGAACCATTGCTGCCAGTAATAAAAATAATATAAAACTATATATATATACTTTTTTGTTAAATCGTTTTTTGTTTTTATAAAATAAATATATATAAAATTTATATATGGTCTATATTTTCACCAGAATGGAATATATATAATGTATATCCATTTTAACCTGCAAGATATTTACATAGAAAATAATAATAATAACTAGCAATCGCATGTGTACAATGCAATGTGAACGCCTGAATGGTATATGTTATTTGATTTAGAGGGATAGTTATTACTTTTGTAGTTGATGTTGATAAGGGGTGTGATTGATTTTGTAAGGCTGCGGTCCCATGTTGGGGGCAATGCAAAAAAATTAGCAAGTTTCCTAAAGGAAGCTTGTTCATTGGACTCCCACTTCAATTAGATTAGCTATGCCCATTGCTATAGGGAGTAAACAAAATAACATACCTGATAGTTAAGGCCCGATTGAACAAGAACCCATTAACTTAGTGTATGGGTATTTAGCATTGGAGTGCTAGAGTGGAGGAGTTAGAGGATGTGCTTAAAAGGGACCTTTAAGAGAGTTAGAGAAATCCTCCTTGTGCTCCAAACATTGTTATTCAGATGACCACACCAAGGCAATGGCAGAGAGCCCGAAAGTTTACTCCAAGGATCTTTCTTTAGTGCTCTTCATGTTTCTTAAATGATAGTTTTGTTGCACCATTAAGCTTTTAAATTTGAGGGTGTCTATTCATTTAGGGAAGTGGAAAACTTTTTGGAAAGGATCTACTTGTGGAAACATACACAAGGCACACAATTTGTTTGTTCATTTGTTTCATCAAGATGAAGTCTCATGAAATATATGCACATCAGTTGATTAAACATATTATATAGCTATCAATGTCTGACAATATATAGGCTTGTAGTGAGGAAGATAACATATATAAGCAATTCCTTTTCTTAAAGATGGGCAATTATAGTGAAAGAAATTCCTTCAAATAGAACAACAGTGAAAAGAGTTCTAAAAAATTATGCAGAGTGGAGAAGCTAAGTTTTCAGTTAGATCAAAAGGTTAACCGAGTCCAGAAAAGTTTTGGGAAACAAATGCAAATACATTTTTCATGTATATGAAATGACCAACAATAATCTAATCCATTTCTTAGTTGGTTATATAAGCAAATATTAGAAAACTTCAATACAATGAATGAAAGAGCTTATAAACAAGGATAATAATATTTCATAAGTTTATTCCTTGGAAAGGGGCCATATAACATCCCAAAATTTCTTGTAAGTTAAATTAACTACGGTTAAGTCTAAACAAGATTAGACGAGATCATCATTGGGTGTAAAATTCATTTGGTTCATCGTATCATGACCCACAGCTTCTGTTGTGGGGCATGACATTGCGGAATGAATAACCCCGCACCCACCTTGATGATCCTTCCTAAAACATGATTAGGCCTTAATCATAGGTAAAACAGATTCATAAATGATAGTGAATCTTTCGGTTATTTGTATTTCGGTTACTTTATTTTAATCGGTTCATCTTTTGTTTTGTTCGACTTTTGCATGACTGCGATGATAATTGTCTCTGTTTTATTTGACAATGTTATATCAAACCAACTTTGTGAGAATATTCGAATTATTATTTACGGACTTGGTGATTTTCGTATTTGAATGTTTTATATAAACCTGGAAATTCAACTAATTTTTATGATAATATATTGTTCGAAATGTGTGGGCTTGTATTCTGAAGGTTAATTGTAACTTAACCATTAAGTCAGTAAAAACTAAAGTAAAAAAAAGTATGAAATCTTTATTTTTTTATTTGTGTGTGTGTGTGTGTGTGTGTGTGTGTGTGTGTGTGTGTGTGTGTGTGAGAGAGAGAGAGAGAGATTTGGTATGTATGCCAAAAGTTTTATTTAGTTATTGAAATTTATGGGTTTCATAAAGTGAAACACCTTCACATGGCACAAGTGTGCGGCATGCACTAAAACACGTACCACCGTTGGGAAGCCCGAAAATTATTCAATATGCCGCCAAACTATAGTTCTTTCATTATATTTTTTCGTTATTTTTCCTCGTCTATTTTCATTCTCCTTCTTCGGAATACCTACGTGAGTTTTAGAGGAAAGAAGGTTTCAACTTGTTGGAGCAGGAAGAGTAGATAGTTGTCGATTCTAGGTTTACTTGAGGATGAATATCTTCTCTTTTCTTTGTTGCATTATTTGTAAAAAAATGAGGAAATACACATTTTGTTTTTAATGGCAATCAAGGAAATTGTGGACAACTTTTGATTTAATTGTTTAGAGATGAAGTATGAAAAGGAAATTGATGGATTTTGTATTCTTTTTAGTTTTCTTTATGTGGTTTTAACCTAACCTAGAAAAATACGCAGATGGGGTTTTGGGTTTTAATCAACAAATATAAAGTAAAAGACAAAGTTAAAAATGTCTTCTCTCGCATTACAATAAATTATACCCAAAAGGAAAAGAGTTGGGTTTCTCCTGTACATTAAGAAGGAAAAAATTTTGTGAATTTGAGTGTTTAAAATCGATTTGTGCTAGTGATTTTTCATTTTGTTAAACTGAAATTTGGTTGTGTGTTTTCTGTAAACAAATCGATTTGGGTATACAAATCGATTTGCATAAAGGAATCAATTTGGGTAACCTAATCAATATGGGTATGGAACCGGTTGGGGTTTTGTATTTTTCTTCTTGGTTGTTATATGCAGGTCTGATTTTTAATTTATTGAGATCTTTGAATGATAATTTATGGGTGTCAAAGCTCTTGCATGGCGCTACATTTTCTAGAAATTTTATTATTATGGGCCACTAATCGGTTCATGTATAAATGAGGGTGTCTTGTTATGTGTGAATAATTACAAAAAAGGACACGGTAACTTCGGCTGGCAATATGACTTGGATTCTTGTAAGACTATGAAAAAGAAATTGTTTGTCTTTTGTAAGGGCATGAAAGTCAGACACTTGACCGAGATGCACCAAGGAGTAATGGAGGCATGATTGGGTTTAAAATAATGATATCTTATGAAAGAAATTATTATTTGTTCTTTTACTAAAAAGAGTATGTTTAAATGATGTAATCATGGTGTTGTTATATTGTTGGTTGGGTTGTTTGTTTACCAAATAGAACATGTTAAAGTGATGTAAATATGGTGATATTTGTGCTAATTTGTAGAGTTGCTCATTGACTGAAAAAAATACTCTTCTTAATCATATTGTTTTTACGAAGTTATGTAGAAATTTTAAATGTCAAATGCTTATTGATTGAAGCTGGAATACAGATGTATTGACCTTTGTGATTAGAGGGAAACATGATCGCTGAAATAGAAATTGGTTGTTCTATTTGTGTGCATCCATAGCTATATCTTTATAGAAACCAGGTAGTAATACATTTTCAGTTGTATTACCATGTGCTTGTTGATAAAACAACATGTATATCCTTTCATATTTTATTAATTAATTGCATTAGAAAATGGAGTTAATATTCATGCCAGTTCATTTTGAACTGACATCATACCACTACTCCAGTCTTGTAGGACCATTAGTTGTTACATTCGGATGTGCGGAAACTCATGTCTTGTGAAGTTTTATCGTAGCATGGATCTAAATGAGATACTTGGATTTCAATTGGTGAAATGATGATATCCTTGAATTTTGGTTGAATTATTGAGATCTTTGACCCATCAGAATATTCAAACCTCACTATGTGAGAATTATTATATCGGTTATATATTTCTCCTTAACGGCATATGTAATATATGGTTTTACTAAAGAGATGATTACTTTATGTGTAATAATATCTCGATATGAGTAAATAATGAATACTTGAGTTGTGAAATCTTACTTTTCACAAATTGTTGAATACATTTATTTGATAGTTATCAATGTATGAAGCCGATAATTGGGCAATTATTGTAATAATCAATTATCTTTAATTTCTAAATTAAATAAGCTATTTAGTGGCGTAGCTAATCAAATGAATAATTAAATATACATGTTTTAATATATATTTAATTCGGCCTTTCGGTAAACTTGGTATTAATATGATAAGATTGTAAATCTTGTTGTATAGAGAATGGAAGAGTATTGTTATAAAAGGTAATTTAAGGTTAAAGAATCAAACATCAGAACAAATAGACTACATGGGATGGTAAATAGATGAAAAGATCCATTAGGCATATTAAGGGATAAATACATGTGGAATTCTAATATAGTTACATTTCAATATAACGAATGTACTTATCTCATAAATATCCTAGTTGGCCTTTAGCATCTATCTCAATATAAACCCTCGCAAGATAGGTTTAATTGAAAATAAAATTAAAACAAACTATAAAGATCCGCATAACCGTGAAAGGGATAGTTATGAGGTGACGGAAGACTTAAAACTCATAAGACTAGTGTGTTGTCTTGAGTTTAGCCATAACCTGCATGGCGGATAACTTTGGCCAAAGTAATGCATTGATGGTTGTGCATTGTCTGATCACCTAGTCCTCCAATTAAATAAAAAAATTATCTGTAACCTGATCATGGGGAGTTGAAATACTAAACATGAGGTAAACAATGGTCGATATCGGAATACAAAGTCAAGAAACTAGCTTCATGGTAGACCCAAGGACTTTCACATAGTTCCCATGACCTTTAAAAGGTTGGTCGAAATGCTAGTAAGCATTGTCACTCAAAGTAGTGACGAAGGGAGATCGGGATACACCCTTCACATCCGCACATGGATTACATGGATGTTATCGGATAGATCAAAAGATAAAAAATTGATTAATGAATTTGATTAAATAAATATGTACGATCAGAAACTGTGAAATTTGTTATTATGTTTATGTGTTAAAAAAATCTCCGTTTTTCAGCTCTTGTAATTTTGAGCGTTACATTTTGGTATTAGAGCCAAAGGCTTAGACACTTGGACATTAATGGGACACACGTTCTAACAAAATTATCCTCCTTTATAAAACATGAAATTATGGTTAGGCCAAAGAACAAGAGCTAGTATGGCAAGTAACAAAGTGGGGTAAATATTGATAACGTGCCGTATAATACAATTTCTTAAGTTAGAAGAAATCCTCAACCTTTTAATGACACCAAAACCAAGTTGTTTCCTTATAAAAAAAGGTCGTGGTGGTGAAGAGAATGAGGATCATAGGGATGAGAATCAGGGTGATGAGCAATATAATGATCAACCTGAGCACCTGAATGAAAGGGAAAATAAGAAAGCAAGGCTAGCTGCTAAGTTAGCAAGGGACATTAAAAGAATATCCCCACCTAAATTTGATGGTACAACTCTTGGGGATGGTGCTGAAAATTGGCTCTCTGAAATGGAAAAGTATTTTGAGATTAGAGACTTTTCAAAGGAGACAAAAGCAGTATGGGGAGCCTACCAATTATCTCGTGAAGCATCTTCTTGGTGGGATAACCAGAAAATAGAACTAGGAATTGATTCTGGTATGATCACGTGGGAGTAGTTCAAGGCCTACTTCCATAAAATATGGCTACCTCAACTATACTTTGACCAAAAGATGGCATGATTCCAAAATTTAACTCAAGGAAAGTACTCGCCATTCTGAATATTAGGAATGTTTCACTCGATTGCTGAAATATGTTCCTTTGTATCAAAAGGATGAGAAGTTTAGAGTGAGAAAATTTATAATGGGATTGAATCCTAGTATTGGTAGTGAGGTAGATGTTCATGGACTCGCTCGATGGAAACAATGTTTGAAAAATTTATCAAGCAAGAACTAAAGTCACAAGTATTTGTGCCTCTAAAGAGGAAAACAGAAGGAAAAATAGCAATTTCCAAACATCAACCGCAAGTAAACCAACATGGAAAAGGGAAACAACAAGTTCATGCCTATCAATAAACGAGGAATATCGGGTAGAACTGTTATGAATAATAATAAAAATGGGCAACAAGGAACAAGTTTCAGCTGTAATAATATTGAGAGAAAAGGACCATTGGGAGGATATTTTAAGTGCGGTGGTGATCATTTCGCTAACAACTATCAGAATAGGACAATGGAATAATCAGTCAAGGGATTTTATGCAAATAAATAAAAGGGGCAACAACATAAGATTTATGTTGCAGTCCATAATAAGTAAGTAGAAAAGTAAATGGCTCCAATAGAAAATTCAAGTAAGCTTTTTTGGAGAACTTGTTTCGTTTTATTTAATTCGAGTTCAACATAATGTTTTATTTCATCTAAAGTTGCTAATAAACTCAAAATAAGAGTTGGGTACATGGAACACACTGGACTGTACATTATGGAAATAATTTTGTACACTGAGTGAATCAAGATTTGTTTGAGGCACCACTAGAGTTACGATTTCATGACAAGATTAAACTTGTATGTGGCACCTCTTGTATCATATGATGTTGTCATAGGTATAAATTGGTTAAGTCAACATAATGCAACCTTGGATTACTTAGGGAAAAGTGTAACCTATTACAATGATCAGCAGAAAACAACAAGTATTCAAGGTGTTAAAAGAGAGATTTTCACTAGGCAGATTTATGCCATGCTAAAAAGGAAAAGGAAGGGCTGTCATCTATATGCTATAAAAATAACAAATTCGGGATAGGAAATTGAGCCTGAAATTGAAGCATTTCCCATCCTAAGGGAATTTAGAGATGTGTTTCCAAATGAGTTGCCCGGACTTCCACCTAAGCGTGAATTTGACTTCACAATAGAGGTCAAACCAGCAAAATGGAACCAATCTCCAAGGCACCATATAGAATGACAACCGAATTAGTTGAGTTGAAAGCTCAATTACATGAATTGTTGTCCTTGGGTCTGATTAGACCAAGTATATCACCATGGGGTGCACCGGTTATCTTCGTGAAAAAGAAGGATGGGACCCTCAGACTTTGTATTGATTATCGAATGCTCAACAAGGTAATGAAGAAGAACTGCACTTTGCCCCAAATCGATGATCTATTTGATCAAATGGGGGGCACAAAAGTGTTTTCTAAGATTGATCTTAGATCTGGTTATCATCAATTGCAAATCAAGGATGAAGATATCCATAAAACGAATTTTAGAACAAGGTATGGGCATTACAAGTTTACGCTTTTTCCTTTTGTAGTGCCCACTTCCCTTTGACACCTTTTGATACCGATCTTGATATTGTTGATTACATTATAGACATTATTATGGTTTTGATTTAGTATGATGTTAGATGTTGGGCCATGGATTATTGTTGATCTTGATTTAGTTATGATGCATTATGATTATTAGAGACACTTCATATGTGGATGATGATATACTATTTGACATGGATATATTATGAATGTTGTTCGAACATGTGATTTTTAGATATTGTGAGTAGACCTAGAAAATGGACATTATATGATGATGATATAGTTGTTGATATAAATTTTAAGTGATATTGTTGATTGCCTTGATGTTTTTATGATTCATATGTATAGATGATTTTTTGATTATATTTATATCATGTTGGATGTTTTGATATGGCCACGAGGCCGAAGGAGGTATTTTTGTTTTGTAGGTTAAAATATCACAACAAACATTGGGGGATTGGAGACCAACCACATTGGAATTCTAGATGAATTCAACAAGGTCACCATGGCAACATGTTTTGTGTGTGTGTGTTATTTTGTTAGGGATTCCCATGGGGGATTACCTTTGAATGTGACCAAGGGGCTTTATGTATTTATTAATGTGGTTTCTTTTATTAATGTTTGCATGTGTTTATTTTGTGGTGCTTTTACCCTTTTTCATTAGTTATTAAATGTTGTGTTAATGTTGTGAATAATCATGTTGTTAAAGTAAACAAATCAATATGTCATAAGAAAGTAATTAGTGAAGTGGTTGGCTTTTGTATTAAATGTTGTAAGTATGTGTAAGTGACTTTGTAAGTGATGTGTAAGTTTACTTTTGAGTGTGAAACACTCCACCTTCTTGGAAATTTGAATTTGTCCTTGGAGGCTGATTTTGGAGGCTTGTGGGACAAGTAAAACTTGTCACATACCTCTTAATTTATTTAACCATACCTATGGTTGGAGGGTTGAATTTAGACCTTCTTTATGCATTTTGATTTGACTAATTGTAAGTTTTAATTGCACTCTTCTTACATTTTATTAAATTTAGTCCTTATGGGGTGTGAGCTTTTTGGAGTGTGTAAGTTTATTGTCATATTATTCACCCACCTCTTTATTGTGCATTGGAGAATGAATTTGACTTTTGTGTTGGAGTTGAGGATGTGTGATGTGGCATCCTATATGGATCCACCTCATCCTCTTCTCTTCCCTCT
This sequence comes from Taxus wallichiana var. yunnanensis, assembly GCA_018340775.1. NCBI lineage: Eukaryota > Viridiplantae > Streptophyta > Pinopsida > Cupressales > Taxaceae > Taxus > Taxus wallichiana. Next base: position 265,133,807 of record CM031241.1, read on the forward strand.
TCTATAAAATTAGAACTCCTTGCTTTGTTTTGGGTTGTTGAACATTTTGCATACTTCCTTTTGGGTGAATTTTTACTGTGTGGAGCTCTTGCTTTTGGAAGGAGATTGGAGACCCTTGCATGCTTTTTGGTTGTTGATTTTGGACTATATTTTGGCATTGGAAAGCTTGTTGTTTTGGAACTTAGACAACTCCATCATGGAGAGGTAAGAGCTTGGCTCTTGAAATACTCTCTTTCTTTTTAAATGTACATGTTATTGTGTGAATGTTTTAGCATGTTTGTGGGTTGTTTGGGTAGACTGCCTAGGAATGGTGTAGGAGAAGGCTATGGGGAATCCATGTGGGGGCATAAGGGAATGCTAGTGGCATCAAAATTCTTATGGAGGGAGTTGGGATTGGGTTTCCACCTTGGAAAAGAAATGACATTGCATTTCTTACTTTGTGGGGGCATAAGAAAAATTTGTGGGGGCATAAGGAGGGATTGTGGGGGCATAAGGATATGTGTGATGATTTAAATTGGTAGTTTGTTACAGGTGGATACCCATTTCCCATTGGGAGGCATAAGCAGCTTCCCCCATAGTTCCTTGCTCCTTTGGCTTGCTTGATGAAGCCTTAGTCTTGTTTGTATGTTTTAAATGTAGTTGTAAACTACATTCTATTTTGAACTAGTATTTTTATTGTGAAATTTGCATGTGTGTGTGTGGAAGCCTGTTGTTTCCATGAGTTGAATCACACCTTCTATTGCATTATGGTTGGGGCTCGGGGCCAATGAAGAAGGATGGCTTCTCCTCTTCATTGGATGTCTTGGTTGGGTGGAGAGCGTTGCCTTTCCCCGCCTTTGTTGTGATCCAAAAGGAGAAATTTATGTTGTTTCTGGAGCAGAGGAGAAAGACAGTATGATAGTTCCTTGTGAAATGAAATCTCATTGTAACCCTTCCCACTTTGAAGTGGATGATCTGTATATTATTTGTAATGGAAGGATACTTTGTATTGAGCTATGAAAGTTGTAAATTCGAAATGTGAAAGATATATATACTCTGTTCTGTTCATTTGAAAGAAAGAAATTGAAATATGTTATTTGCATTCAAGAAATTGAAAGATGTAAAGTTGTATATTTGAAATCAATAAAAGATTGCACTACCTTTATCAGTTTACATTTTTGTATTGAAATTGATCATCAAATTGTGATTTGAAATCTCTGTTTGGAAAATTGAAATGAGGAATACGTATGAAGGAAATATATGTAACTCTGTTCTTTTGAAATATGTTAAAATTGGAAATCAGACTTTGCATTTTAGCTAGTAAATGGTTTTTTAAATCAACTAAATGTATTAGACTAGAATAGAAATGAATTTCCATATTTGGAAGATGAAAAATGATAAACAAATCCTTTAGAAATTGACCTCTATTTTGAATTTTAAACTGGAAAATACTTCCTCTAAAATGCACAGTTTGAACCTGCAAACAATAAATAACATTGAAACATTGAAATCTAACATGTCATGATATAAATGAACTCAATTGGACTAAAACACTTAAGGAAAAATCCTTCAAACATTGCAAAATCGGGCCCAAACCTTTCACAGTTATTTTGTTGTCTGAAGTTGTAAAAATTTGAATTGGAAATCAATCAAGAAAAATTACCTTCCAATACATCCTAAAATTCTTCTTAGAACAATCCTCCATGTTCATTTGACATGTTAAAGGAGAAAGAATGACAAAATTGAACAAAATTTATAAGTTAAAATTTACCAGTTTGCTTTTAAAAAGCTTGCAGGCCGTTTTCTTAAAATTGACCCCTTAAAATTTATCAAGATCTAAAATTAATGATTCCAATGAAAAGAGAACTTCGAGAGCTTTCCAGAAAGTCCTTGTTTTCCCAAAACCGAGCTCTCTATCAAAAGTTATGGCCTTCTGAAGTTTTCTTCACTTGGCGGAAAATTTTGGGAAAATTTCCTTAGCGGGCTTTGAGCCGAATTTTTTCCTGGGACTTAAGAAAAATTTGAGAAAATTTGTAAAATTTTCTCCGGCCCACAACCAATCGAGACCACCACGTGGCACCATGAGGTGTCAGCGGATGGGCGGATCCCCTTTTTAACTTAGCGCTTTCGGAAAAATTTTGGGAAAACATTCCAATTTTTTCCCGCCATCCACAGCCAATTAGAAGCCGCCATGTGGCCTCACGAGGCAATGATGGAGGCGTGGCACCTTTTTCAACCTTAGCACTTTTAAAAAAAAATCTTGGGAAAATTTTCTTGGTTTCCTCCGCCTCCTGTCAGCCCGTGGCCAATAGGGTGATGACACGTGGCATCATCTGGGGTAGGCGGAGGCATGCGGGAAGTTTTCCCCTTGCGTTTCCAAACCCAAAAGGCTTAATGCCTTAAATCTCTCTGACGGCCCGACTTTCCACTAGAGATTTCTCAAGCCGACACGTGTCCTCTTCGGGCCTGCGGGCAGCGCGGAGGCAAATCGTACTTTTGCCCCGAAAAGGGAAAAAATGCCAAAACTCTTCCCCACTCCACCGACCCACGCAAGGGAAAATTTTCACCCCTGGGCCCATAAGCCCGCTCTTGGGGAAAATTTTCACCCCAAGGCCCATGCCCATAACTTGAAAAATATGAGGAGTTAGGAGGACTTCTTTATATCAATGGAAAGGTGAGGAAATTTCCTATCCAATGGGAGTGATTTAGGAAAATTTTGAATGCATTAAGTGTGAGAAAAATCAAGTTGAAACTTTAAGCTTGTTAGAGAATGGGTATGGTGAGGAATTTTTCCTCTGAACCTAATTGAGGCTTTTAACCCTAAATTTTGGACCTTATGACCTCTAATAATTATAAAACGAAAATATACTCTAGTAGATTTGAATTGTTCCAGAACCTGTTAGGGACAATTGTTGCCTTGTAACATGGTTGTAGATTCTTTAAAAAAAAAAAAATATTCCATAATTTTCCTAACTAATCCTAGGTTGTTCTTGGGTCTCTAGTGGGTTGTTTTAACAGCGTTATACCTTTGGTCTAATAAATGTACCGCTTTCGCTTTCATGAACTTGATGAACAGCGTGTTTAGGGAATACTTAGACCAATTTATACTTATCTTTCACGATGATATATTAATATACTCCAAGAATGGGGAAGAACATGATAAACATTTAAGGATTATCTTTTCGGGAATTCTCGAAAACATAAATTATATGGAAAATTATATAAGTGTGTTTTCTATCAATACAAATTACAATACTTAGGCCACTTATTAAGTAAAGAAGGAATCTCGGTGGACCCTTCAAAGATCAATGCGATCATGGAATGGTCAACACCAAAGGATGTGCATGAAGTGAGAAGTTTTATGGGTCTAATAGGCTACTATCGAAAGTTCGTAAAGGACTTCTCTAGGTTAGCAGGACCTATCACTTCTATGCAAAAGAAGGGTAAGAAATTTGTTTCAGAAAATAAGTGTGAAGAATCCTTTAATGAGTTAAAAGGTAGACTCACAAGTGCTCGGTGTTGAAGATTCCAGATCCAAACAAGAACTTCTTAGTGGTAACCGATGCTTCAGGGGAAGGTTTTTTCGGAGTACTACTACAAGATGGGCATGTGGTAGCTTTTGAAAGTAGGAAGTTGAGGGTTCATGAAATAAATTACGCACCACATGATCTTGAGCTTGTTGTGATTGTTCATGCACTGTAGGTATGGAGGCACTATTTTTTAGGAAAACCTTTTGAACTCAAAATAGATCATCTTGGGGGTCAAGTACATTTTTACGCACCGAATCTAAATGCAAGGCGAAAAGATGGCTGGAGTTCCTAGCAAATTATGACTTTGATATAAATTACATTAAGGGAAAAGAGAATAGGGTGGTTGATGCCTTAAGTCGCAAAAAGTAGATTGCTGCTATAATTATATTAAGAACCCAGTTCAAATATGAAGTTAAAAATGAGTTAACCAATGACCCCTACTACAATCATGTTTAAAAAGCTCTAGAAAAATATCCAAGGGACAAAAGGTATGATGGTTTCAAGGTGGAAATAGATGGGATTCTACGTTATAACAGCAGAATATATGTACCAAAAGGTAAAGAACTCATAAATAAAGTCATGAGATAATTTCATGATGCTCCCTATTCGAGACATCCAGGAGTAACAAAGATGATGGCGGACATCAAAAAGTAATACTTCTGGAAAAAGATGAAAAATGATGTGATTATTTACGTCTCACAATGCCTGAAATGTCAGCAAGTAAAGGCTAAACATTTACATCTAGTAGGACTATTATATCCTCACAACATGCCAAAATATAAGTGGCAAGTTATAAGTATGGATTTTATCCAAGGTCTACCTATGTCCCAAAATAAACATGATGTTATACTTGTAGTTATAGATAAGTTAACTAAAGTGGCACATTTTATAGTAGGTAATTTAACGGATAATTCACCCATATTGGCAAAAAGGTTTGTACAAGAAGTTTTCCGATTACATGGAGTTCCAGAAGTAATAATTTCAGACAGGGACTCAAGGATAACTTTCATATTTTGAGACTTTGTACGTTGCCTTAGGGACAAAACTAAACATAAGTTATGCCTACCATCCTAAAACTAATGGTCAAACTCAAAGAGTAAATCAAGTGTTAGAAGATTTACTAAGAATGTATTGTATGGATCAGCAATACAAATGAGAAGAGTATCTTCCCTTGGTTTAATTTTCTTATAATAACACTTACCATTCTTCCATTCGGATGGCTCCTTTTGAGGCTTTATATGGTCGTAGGTGTAGAACACCTATAAGTTGGGATAATCCTGAAGATAGGGTATTGATTGGACCATAAATACTTTCGAAATGGAAAAACAAGATAAATTAATCCAAGAAATATTGAAAGAAGCTTAAAGAAATATGCAGAAAAGTTATGTAAATTTAAAAAGAATTGACAGAAATTTTAACGTGGGAGATAAATTTTTTCTTAGGTCAAACCTAAAAAGAGTTCCATTTTGTTTGACAAGTCAACCAAACTATCTCCTAGGTTTGTATGACCATTTTAAGTCCTAGAGGTCATTGGACCAAGAGCCTACAAGCCGGCTTCGCCTCCTACTCTATCCAAGTTGCACATTATATTTCATGTATCCTTGCTTAAGAAATATGTACCTAATTTAACACATGTACTTAATTGGGATTCATTGCGGGTTCTGGATCCAGGGGTAATCGCGGTTGATCCTATAAGGATATTAGAAACCTAGAAGTTGCACTTGAGAAACCGTGAGGTTTCTGTTATCACCGAATCACAGCACCCCTGTGCATATACTTGAACTCACAGTGTGATTGGATAACATGGGTACTATCTCCAAGTTGTGGGACTTGATACTTGAGATAGACCTCCAGAGAAAGCTGGTTCTTGTTCCTAAACTACCTGCCACAATCTACTCTAATGCAGGATAAACTAACTGTTCTAATCTAAATTTCCAAGGGACTAGGGAAAGAGAATACATAAAATGAAAGCCTACACTAAAGTGGTGATACACCAGAAAAGGAGGATGTGAGAGTAGTCTCCAAATGTGTGAAATATAAAGGCAAAGTGCACATTAGAAGAGGTGATGATAGTTCTCCATAATCTAGCAAAATGCATTCACAGCAGTATTCCAAGCACACACAATGATAATGAATTCCTGCAAGAACATAATAATAGACACAATATTCTTGTGGAAAGATAAAAGGGGCAAGAAGAATGCAAGAAAACACAGCAGGGGAAGATACATCCACAAACTTGTATTTTATTGCTTCCTGGTATGCACAGTTTAGTCTATTACAAGATAAGGGCCTGGATCACCATGCAAGGAGTCCACTACAAGGGCCTGCAACACACTAGCTTCACAAAGCAATTTTGGTAGAGCTTTGCTACCCAAAAACTCTCTCCTTTACAATGAGCCCAACACTCCAATTTATAGAGAAAAATGAGAAGGAAAAGAGAAGGGAAAATGGAAATCCCGAAATCTGTCCTTCAACCACCTGTAAGAGGCATTAAATTGAGTGAAATGGTTATACATTACTTTCAAAAGGCTCCCCATACTGTCCCATGTGCTGCAGCAGAGAAAGAATGATGACCATGCCTCTTAATTGCACTCCCAGCTACCAAATAAAACACTGTTCTGAACCCGGCCACGTTTTCTTAAAAAACTCAATCAATTTCTGATCAAATCCAGAATTTCTTGATTTTTGTGCATCGGGATCGGAACCACGATTCCAACGGTACCAATTTTGTGCAATTTCATTGAGAAATGCAAAAGTTATGGCCTTCTGAGTGCGGGCAGCTATTTTGGGCCTGGCAGGCGTTTTCTGTCATTTGACGGGAATGAGCATTAACTGACTGGAGCCGAATATATTTCTCTTATTTAAATATATCTACCCTCATCAAAAATAAGAAATCCAATTTTTGTGGCGTAGAGGACGTCGTGCTCATTCCAGAAAGTCCAATTTTGTGAAAATCGGAGCTCGGAGTCAAAAGTTATGGCCGTTTGAAGTTTCCGGACCAAATGTTGACTTTTCTTCTTCTCCTTCGGCCGCTTCGGCTTTTCGCGTCCCGCGCGTCCCTTTGTCCCAAATGTCCCAGTGCTGTGTGCGGGACAAATTCTTCCGAACCGCCCGAAATGGGCTTCCATGTTCCCTTTTCTGCCGGTGACACGTGGCGTGATCTGATTGGCTTTCGGCTCCTTCGGCTTTTCGCGTCCCACGCGTCCCTCTGTCCCATTTAGCACAGTGCTGAAATTTCCCATTTCGGCCGAACCGGCCGGTTCGCGTACTTTTTGCCCAGATGTCCCAGACTGCCTGTTTCAACAGTTAGTCAATTTTTTCAACTTTTCGGCCAGTTCGGATTTCCGCGTCCCGCGCGTCCCTTTGTTCCAAATGTCCCAAATGCTGCGCAGACCGCCTGGCGGCCTTTCGGCCGGTTCGCGCCCTTTTGTCCCAACTGTCCCGACTGTTGCGAGGACTAGGACTTAGCCATTTTTCATGATTTTTTCTGGCCCGAGCCTGTTTTTGCAATTTTTCTTACCTTTCCTCAGAACTTGCTCTCTTCTACTTGGACAGGGGAGTTAGAAAAATATGAGGGGACCCTAGAAACATGAATTTTTGTCGGACTCAATATAATTGCTTGGGACTAAAGAATTTGATGCATGTTATCAAAATTACCTTGAGGGGTGAATTTTGGATAACAGCAGTTTCACAATGTAGGGTCCAATGGGACCAATATTCAAGAAAGTGTCACTGGGAGAATCTTGAAGATATCCATTAATTTTTCGCATCCTGTTTGACTGATTTTTATGAACATGTTTTGTTAAAGTACTAAATTTAGTTTTTTTGTAAAAGTGGTAGATAAGAAAATTTTGTAGATAAGCCTACAACTGAATATTGGGACTAAGATACTTTTTGATTAATAGTTACTGTTGAAGATTTTGTTAATGAACCTTGAAATTTTTCGTTTAGGCGGTAATGTATTATGTCTCTGATTATATGACTGATTTTCTATATGTACAAGGGTTGTTGTGACCTTTTTGATTCAAATTGAAATAATCTGCTACAACTTCTAAAGCTGATTTGAAATATATTTATGCAAAAAATGAATAATGGGTTAGTTTATCTATTTATCTTGAAATCATCGAGACGATGATTATTCTAAGGGGTGGAGTATGTAACATCCCAAAATTTCTTGTAAGTTAAATTAACTACGGTTATATCTAAACAAGATTACACGAGATCATCATTGGGTGTAAAATTCATTTGGTTCGTCGTATCATGACCCATAGCTTCTATTGCGGGGCATGACACTACGGAATGAATAACCCCGCACCCACCTTGATGATCCTTCCTAAAACATGATTAGGCCTTAATCATAGGTAAAACGGTTCATAAATGATAGTGAATCTTTCGGTTATTTGTATTCCGGTTACTTTATTTTAATCAGTTTGATCGTCTTTTGTTTTATTCGAATTTTGCATGACCATGATGATAATTGTCTCTATTTTATTTTACAATGATATATCAAGCCAGCTTTATGAGAATATCCGAATTATTATTTGAAATCAGAAACTGATTAAATTGCAAAAACAAGGCGGAGCTTCTTTGTGATCTTATTGATATAAAATGAAGCATTACAACCAAAAGAGAGAGCTGCAATATTTATAGATATTGGGATGACTTCTATCTCTTCCACAATACATGGAACAAATCTCCTAAACAAAAAAAATATGCAGAAATAGCATATTGCCCCTAAAAATCTTCTACATGAAATCATCCGAGAACAATATTCTAACTAAAGAACATCCTCCACAATCTAAGGGATGATAACAACACACTAACAACTAAGCTAACTAAAGTAATTAAATAATTACTTTATTATAATTACACATTAATCCACATATGGTGAATTAAGTGTTAGATTATTTCTAACATTCCCCCCCTTAATTCATCATATTCTGAAGTGAACAGGAGAGAAATACTCTGAATGCCTCAAATTTAGGACGTGTAAGAGATTTTGTGAAGATATTTGCACGCTGATGTTTCATCGCTTCGGGCAATGCTGAAGTGAATGTTGTTTTCAACTTGTTCACGAATGAAATGTACTTGCACCTCAATGTGTTTGGTGCATTCATGAAAAACTAGATTCGAACAAGTTTTATTACTCCTTCATTGTCTACATGTAGGATTGTTGGATGATCCTGTGGAATTCCCAATCCTTCAAGTATCCGTCTCGAGCCAAATCGCTTCACGCAGACGCCTCCTCTGCATTGCAGGCGATATTTCGCTTCTATGGAAGACCTTGAAACACGCTTTGTTTCTTACTCCCCATGAAATAGGTCCAGATCCCAAAAAGAACACAAATCTGAAGTGGACTTCATATCATCAACATTCCCGCATGATCTCGAATCGTATATCCCGTCAAGAAGAAGTTATCATTCTTCTTGTATTCTAGGCCAAAGTCCATGGTTCCTCCGATGTATCTCAAGTACCGGTACCCTCTCTTTGCTACTTTCCGGTGAAAAACCCTTGGTTCTTGCATAAATCGAGAAAGATAACCGATCGCATAGTTGATATCTCGGCCTAGAATAAGTTAAGTAAATGAGACTCCCAATCAACTGTTGATAAAGAGTAACATTTACTTGTTCGATGGATCAGGCGAGATAATTGAAGCCTTGTCTCCATAGGTGTAGCCATTGGTATACTATCCATCATTCTCAATTTCTTGAGCATTGTCTTGGCATATTTTAGTTGAGTAACAAAGATGTGATTTTCCTTTTGCCATACCTCAATTCCAAGACAATAATGAAGAAGCCCGAGATCCGTCATGTCAAATGATTGATTTAGATCTTCCTTAGTTGTTTCAATCATCTTCACCGAACTTCCAAAGTGATGACTAGATCATCGACATATACTACTATGATCACTATCTCCCCCCCTTGCTTTTTGAGATAGAGATTAGGATCATATGGACTTCTTTTGAATCCATGTTTGATGAGATGCTCATCAATCTTTATGGACCATGCCTGGGAGCCTGTTTGAGACCGTATGTGGTGACTTTATGAGTCTAAATACCTTTCCTTCTTTACCGGTATGACAAAACCTTCGGTTGAGTCATGTAGACTTCTTCCTGTAAATCCCCATTGATAAATGCACTTTTTACATCCATTTGATGAACTTTCTAACCAAATTGTGCAATTTAGAGCAAATACCATCCCGATTGTTTTGATCTTAAGCATTGGTGTGAATGTTTCTTCATAATCAATGCCTTCTTTTTGTGCATAACCCTTAGCTACCAATCTTGCCTTGTATTTATCAATGCTTCCATTTGATTTTTAAATTGTTTTAAATATCCATTTCGCAACCTATTGTCGTCTTCCCGGTGGAAGATCCGTAAGCTGCCATGTATTATTCTTAATCAAAGAGTTGAATTCTCGAATTCATAAGCATTCGACCAAGGTTTTGACTGCTAGGCATCTTGGAATCGTAGTGGGCTCACTTGATTCAATTCTTTGTACTCATTAAGGCTAAGTTTACCTCATTTTGAGTCATACTGCGAGTTCTAGGTCCTGAAGTGGATGTGTTAGGATCACTATCCAACTTAGCATCTCGAATTAGATTAGTATACCACTTAGGCATATGTTTAGTTGTTCCTGTAGATGGAGGAGTTGAATTATCCTCATCATCGTTATCTTCATCAAGAACATCTTCTATTTTCTTAGTAGGATTGTTTTGTGAGTTTATGGAAGGAGCATCTGCTTCTTTATTTTCAAAAAACTCAACATCTCTACTTGTGAAAAATTTTCTTGTTTTTGGATCCATTAACCTGTATCCCAAGGCTTCATCACTGTATCCCAAGAATATAAGTTGTTCTGATTTCATATCAAGTTTAGTTCTCTTTTTCTTAGGAATGTGCATACTTTCCTTGCATCCAAAAACTCTAAGGTGTTTTATAGATGGTTTGTTCCCTGACCAAGCTTCTTGTGGTGTTATTCCATCAAGTGCGGAAGTGGGAACTCTATTCAGCAGATAAACTATTGTTTTTACTGCTTCTGCCCAATATGTTTTACTCAAGCCTGAATCATCGATCATACACCTTACCATATCCATTATAGTTCTATTTCTTCTCTCAACTACACCATTTTTTATGGTGTATATGGAGGTGCCATTTGCCGACGAATTCCATGTGTTTCCAAAAAATCTTTGAACTCATTACTAGTGTATTCACCCCCTCGATCTGAGCAGAGTGTTTTAATTTTCTTACCAGTTGCATTTTCACAAGCTACTTTGAATTTCTTGAAAGTTTCAAAGGCTTGGTCTTTGGTGCGAATGCAGTATACCCACATTTTTCGTGAGTAATCATCAACAAAGAGCATAAAATATTGAAACCCTGAATGACTAGGTCTCATAGGTCCGCATAGATTGGTATGCACCAGATCAAGTTTACCACAAGCCCTGAATGTACTGCTTTTCTGAAAAGAAGCTCTATGTTGTTTTCCTGCCAAACAATTTGTGCACTTGTTTGTATTTTTCTTGAAATTTGGCAGTCCTCTTACCATATTATTTTTTCGAAGTGTTTCAAGATAGCCAAAACTTACATGGCCAAATCTTCGATGCCACAATTGTGTCGATGATGTATCCTTAGCTACAAGGGCCTGATTTTTGGTGTGAACAAAATCCAACTGAAACATACGACCTACACCAAAATCTTGTGCAACAATGTTGGATTTTTAGACTTATCTTTGATTAAACACGTCTTCTTTCCATCTCGTATAATCAAAATCCACTTTTAAGTTGTGCTCTAAAAGTCGACTTACCGAAAGTAGATTCTTTATCAATCTAGGAACATATAGAACATCTCTTATTGTGCACTTTCTTGATCCAAGAGGTAAGGAGATGTTTCCAATTCCTTGTACTTTGTACGATGAATCATCACCCAACGATTTTTAAAACAGAGTCTTTGTTAGGTGTATTCTTTAACTCTAAGAACCAATCATTTCTCCCGGTCATATGTCTTGTTGCTCCTGAGTCAACATACCAAATTGCCTGTGGTGAATTGATTTCTTGAGTTGATTGTGCAGCAAATAGGAAGTCCTCATCTGGTGAGTTATCTTCTTCTTCAACAATGTTGCCGTGCTGCGGTGTTTTCTTTTTCCAATTACTTTTCCTTTGTCCTTGTTGTTTGTTTTGATAACCCTGACTAGATTGTTGAAAATTTGGCTTCTTTCCACTAGATGAACCCTTCTGAAATGTGTTATACCAACAATCTTTTAAGTCATGTCCTTTTCTACCACAAATCGATAACGCTTTTTTCTTTGAGTGTTTCCTTGATTATTCTCGTTGAGAATGTTGCTTGTGTTGCTTACCGGTTGTATGAATCTATTTTTTCCCTTATGGAATGAAGAGAGGGCTTGTTTCTCATCTTCTCAGGTTTGTTCATGGACTCTTCCTGTTGTAACATGTTCACTAACTCTTCAAAACTTGTAGTTGGACCCATAATGTTGAGAGTTGTGACAAATATTTTGTATGAGGCCGGTAAAGCCCTTAATACAATAGGGACAAGAGATTCATTAGTGACCTCTACTTCCAAAGCTTGGAGAGATGATCTCAATATAGCAACACGCTTTAGAAAACCTTCTATAGACTCATTAGAATTCATTTTGAGACAATGGAGTTGTGTTTGTAATTGCAAAATAGCATTTTTATTCTTAGCTTCATATACGATTGCTAGTTTATCCCATGCTTCTTTTGCGGCATTGCCGCAGACGAATATGAGGTTGTACATCATCGAGTTACATCAAATAGAATTATAAGTTTTTCCTTTTGATTAGCACGATCAAACACACGTTGTTGAGCAATATCATTTTCTGGTCTTGTTATCGAGCCATCAACTACACCAATTATGTCCTCAAATTCAAGTTGAGTTTTAATTTTCATTTTCCATGCAACATAATTATCTCCTCGTAGGAGTTGTGAATCAGGAAAAAATAATTTAGGCACATTGTTAGCCATTTGTGCAGGAAAGAAAAGAGAGATGGAGAATCAAACACGAAACAAATCCCCCTCAAATCAAGTACACACCCCCCAAAATTGATTTTTATTGAGTGTGGGCTCCTTTTTGGCCTTTTACAAGTGATTTTTCGACACTATCACCATTTTACAAACATCTTGTAGATAGAAAAGAAAATTGCACCCCCTTCTTGTTTACGAAAAAAATAATATTTTCGCATTTTTTAAAATTTTTGGGCACTTTGGCCTCTTTTCCCTTACAAATTTAATTTTTGGATATTTGGCCTCTTGGACCAAAGTGTAGAGCTCGAAAAAACACACACTTTCAAAAAAACGGCACCTCAATCCGAGGTACCAGTTGAAAGTTATGACCGTTTTAAAATTATTTTTCCGGCCCCTTTCCAAAAATGGAAAAAAATTGCTTCTGAATTTTTTCGCATCGTCCAAAAAAGGAATTTTTTTAAAAATGATTTTTAACGCAGAAAACACAGTCTAACTTACGCATGCATGCAGCTTTGTTTCCTCCGTCGTCAGCCTTGTTTCCTTCGCCGCCCTTTCACCTTAAAGGCTCTCTTACGCTCTGTTCTGCAAGGTCGCACAGGAATTACATGCAGACAAGACGCACAAACCAAATCGAGTATCTAACTCTCTTTTTTTATTTTCGGGTGTGAAGTGTTTCAAGTAAATTCGCAGTCCGCAAGGTGAATTCACAAATATATGCAAATACCATAGTTGCATATAGGTTGCAGATCGGTGGTGGATGTTTCTTTTTTTATTAAAAATGAAACCTACACACCAAACCCGAATGGTGGTGCCTCCAAAATTGGGGGTCCACTAAATTAAATCACACTAAACGGGATCTCTGAATTAGAGAGAAAGAAAAAAATTGTATATAGTTCATATGCAATGAACAGTATTAAAAAAATTGATACAATCACTTTGTTACCAATCTTGGAGGTGTTTCTGTACTGTTGCTTTTGCTGCTGCCGGGTGTGTGGAGAAGGGGCAGGGGCTGTGAAGAGGCTAGGGGCATCTATGGCTCCTCCTGGCTCAAGCTTCTAGTCCTCCTTCCTCAAATCTTCTAACACTTCCTCAGCAATTATCTCTGACCTTAACTCACTGCTCTAATACTCAAATGAAATCAGAAACCAGATTAAATTGCAAAACAGGTGGAGCTTGTTGTGATCTTATTGATATAAAATGAAGCATTACAACCAAAAGAAAGAGCTGCAATATTTATAGATATTGGATGCTTATCTCTTCCACAATACATGGAACAAATCTCCTAAACAAAGCAAATATGCAGAAATAGCATATTGCCCCTAAAAAGCTTCTACATGAAATCATCCAAGAACAATATTCTAACTAAAGAACATCCTCCACAATCTAAGGGATGATAACAACACACTAACAACTAAGCTAACTAAAGTAATTAAATAATTGCTTTATTATAATTACACATTAATCCACATATGGTGAATTAAGTGTTAGATTATTTCTAACATTATTTATGGACTTGGTGATTTTCATATTGGAATGTTTTATATAAACCTGAAAATTCAACTAATTTTTATGATAATATATTGTTGGAAATATGTGGACTTATATTATGAAGGTTAATTTTAACTTAACCATTAAGCTGGGTAAAAACTAAAGTAAAAAAAAAGTATGAAATATTAATTAGTATATATATAAGAGGGATTTGGCATGTAAGCCAAAAAAATTATTTAGTTATTGAAATTTATGGGTTTCATAAAGTGAAACACCTTCACATGGCACAAGTGTGTGGCATGCACTAAAACATGTACCACCATTGGGAAGCCTGAAAATTCTTCAATATGCCACCCAACTATAGCTCTTTTATTATATTATTATATTATTTTTCCTTCGTCTATTTTCAATCTCCCCTTCTCGGAATACCTACGTAAGTTTTGGAGGAAAGAAGGATTCAAATTGTTGGAGCATGAAGAGTAGAAGGTTACCGATTCTGGGTTTACTTCAGGCATGAATATCATCTCTTTTCTCTGTTGCGTTATTTGTAAAAAATGAGGAAATACACATTCTGTTTTTAATGGCAATCAAGGAAATTGTGGACAGCTTTTGATTTAATTGTTTGGAGACGAAGTATGAAAAGGAAATTGATGGATTCTATATTCTTTTTAGTTTTCTTTGTGTGGTTTTAACCTAACCCAGAAAAATACGCAAATGGGGTTTTGGGTTTTGATCGGCAAAAATAAAGTAAAAGAAAGGTTAAAAAGTCTTTCTCTCGCATTATAATAAGTTATACCCAAAAATAAAAAGGTTGGATTTTTCCTCTACGGGAAGAAGGAAAACGTTTTGTGAATTTCGGTGTTTAAAATCGACTTGTGCTTGTGAGTTTTCATTTTGTTAAACCGACATTTGGTTGTGTGTTTTACGTAAACAAATTGATTTGGGTATATAAATCAATTTGTATAAACGAATCAATTTGGGTAACCCAATCAATATGGGTATGAAAACGGTTGGGTTTTTGTATTTTTATTCTTGGTTGTTATATGCAGTCGATTTTTAATTTATTGAGATCTTTGAATGATAATTTATGGGTGTCAAAGCTCTTGTGATGGGGCTACATTTTCCATAAATTTTATTATTATGGACCACTAAATCGATTCATGTATAAATGAGGGTGTCTTGTTATGTGTGAATAATTACAATAAAAATGGCATTCACTGTAATTTCTAGCTTTGACAATATAACTTGGATTCTTGTAAGACCGTGAAAAATAAATTGTTTGTCTTGGTAAGGGTATGAAAGTCGGGACAGCTTAACCGAGATGCACCAAGGAGTAATTGGGGGCATGATTGGGTTTAAAATAATGATATCTTATGAAAGAAATTATTAGTTGTTCTTTTACTAAAAACAGAATGTTTAAATGATGTAACCATGGTGTCAGTTATATTGTTGGTTGGGTTGTTTGTTTACCGGATAGAACATGTTAAAGTGATGTAAATATGGTGATATTTTTGCTAATTTGTAGAGCTGCTCATCGATGAAAAAATACTCTTCTTAATCATATTGTTTTTACGAAGTTATGTAGAAATTTTAAATGTCAAATGCTTATTGATTGAAGCTGGAATACGATGTATTGACCTTTGTGATTAGAGGGAAACATGATCGCTGAAATAGAAATTGGTTGTTCTATTTGTGTGCATCCATACCGTATCTTTATAGAAACTAGGTAGTAATACATTTTCAGTTGTATTACCATGTGCTTGTTGATAAAACAACATGTGTATCCTTTCATATTTTATTAATTAATTACATTAGAAAATGGAGTTAATATTCATGTCGATTCAGCTTTGAAATGACATCATACCACTACTCCGGTCTTGTAGGACCATTAATGTTACATTCGGATGCGCAGAAAATCATGTCTTGTGAAGTTTTATCGTAGCATGGATCTAAATGAGATACTTGGATTTCAATTGGTGAAAGGATGATATCCTTGAATTTTTGGCTGAATTATTAGGATCTTGGACCCATTGTAAATATTCAAACCTCACTATGTGAGAATTATTAGATCGATTATATATTTCGCCTTAACGGCATATGTAATATATGATTTTAATAAAGAGATGATTACTTTGTGTGTAATAATATCTCAATATGAGTAAATGATGAATACTTGAGTTGTGAAATCTTAATTTTCACAAATTGTTGAATACATTTATTTGATAGTTATCAATGCATGAAGTCGATAATTGGGTAATTATTGTAATAATCAATTGTCTTTAATTTCTAAATTAAATAAGTTATTTATTGGCATAGCTAATCGAATAAATAATTAAATATACATGTTTTAATATATATTTAACTCGCCTTTCGGTAAACTTGGTATTAATATGATAAGATTGTAAATCTTTTTGTATAGAGAATGGAAGAGTATCGTTGTAAAAGGTAATTTAAGGTTAAAGAATCAAACATCGGGAAAAAGAGACTACATGGGATGGTAAATAGATGAAAAGATCCATTAGGCATATTAAGGGATAAGTACATGTGGAATTCTCGATATAGTTACATTTCAATATAACGAATGTACTTATCTCATAAAGATCCTAGTTGGCCTTTGGCATCTATCTCAATATAAACTCTTGCAAGATATGTTTAATTAGAAATAAAATAAAAACAAACTATAAAGATCTAGATAAATGTGAAAGGGATAGTTGTGAGGTGGCGGAAGACTCAAAACTTATAAGACTAGTGTGTTGTCTTGAGTTTAGTCATAACCCGCATTAAATGACGGATAACTTTGGCCAAAGTAATGCATTGATGGTCAGGCATCGTCTAATCACCTAGTCCTCCAATTAAATGTAAAAAAATGTCTATAACCTCATCATGGGAAGTTGAAATATCGAACATGAGGTAGACAATGGTCGGATACCGGAATACGAAGTCAAGAAACTAGCTTCGCGCAGAGACCCAAGGACTTTCATATAGTTCCCATGACCTTTAAAAGGTTGAGCTGAAATGCTAGTAAGCATTGTCACTCAAAGTAGTGATGAAGGGAGATTGTGGAGATCTAGATACACCCTTCTCACGGCGCACATGGCTTACATAGATGTTATCGTAGATCAAAAGAGCAAAAATTGATTGATGAATTTGATTAAATAAATCTATACGATTATAGTGTGAAATTTGTTATTATGTTTATGTGTTAAGAAAATCCTCATTTTTCATCTCTTGTAATTTTGAGCGTTACAGGACATGAGGAGATTCATAAATGCAATAGAAATTGAACTATTGTCAAATTTTTAGTTGTGACTATATTGATTGCTATACAAGTATGTAGTTGGTGGAAGCTATTAGAAGACCCACGACATGTTTGACAAAATACCTCAATTAGTTGTATCTTCAAGATCTGCATTCACTGCTAGATATGTACAGATGGACTATTTGAGTGAGCCTTGGTAGGTTTTACAAAATTAATATGTAGTGGCTATTGCAGACTGGCACCATTCTACTTCTGCTTGAGCTAAACTGAGAGTTTTGGAACAGGGTATACAGTGTATTTGGCATCAATATATTCTGATCTGCAGCTTCTACGGGGATGGTTGCCTACACAAATGTACATTATCGTAGAATGAATTTTATCCTAGATATTCAAAATATGGCCTTGTGGATTGTGGGATGAGTTTTTAAGTAAATGCAATTAGCCCATATAGACCCTGTCTCAACATCCTAATCAACATCCTTCTAGCGTGTGCCATAATGGGTGCTTTGGAAAAGGGTGTGGAGTTCTAGCAAAAATTTGGAAGTGGATCTTCGTCAGAAATACAAAATGTGGAAGCCTATAGGAGGCACATAAATTGTTTGACAATTTGCCTGAAGGAGAAAACTGTAGGGTATGAACAAAGTGGGCTTTTGAATAAGTTTTTAATTGATTCCACTCTTAAGGAGGTATTGGAAATAAGTTCTATTCCTTCATTAATGGTTCTCTAGTTACAACCAGACCAACATCACAATGGAGGACAAGTTAAAGATAGTGTTCGCAATATAAAATTTGATCTATACATACAAAGGATGTTGTATGAACAATTGAATGCATTGGCTACTTTTCAGACGAATGTATTATGATCTTAACAAGAAAACAAGAAGAAACTTTGAAATATTCATAGATGATTGGTCCATCTATGATAGAAAGAGACCCCTAACGGCCATAAAGGAATGCATGAACTCTTGCACCAACTCAATTCATCATCAAGCCCAAAGATATGCTCCTTTATGGTTTCTTATAGTTATCTTTAAGGATGAATTGTGTGCCATGTGAGATTGAAGACAAATCCTGATAAAATAGAAATACCATCAGATGTGAATGTTCTCAACACGTATGATGTCCATGTTGACGTGGGGTATAATTTGATGCAGTCAAGCTCAGGGGTCCAGATCAATGGATGCCGTAACCTTGCAACCTGAAATTATTCACTCAAATGGCCACACACACAACACCCACTCAGACTTGGGACTCAGAATTTAGAACTGTATTGCATTAATAACTTGATTACCGAGATTACACACACAAAACACACTTGTTGTATCGAATTATAATGTGCATGAAGATGAAAAGACACTACACAATCCCTCAATGGACTCAAAATATTGCACTCTATTCTGGATTGAACACCTAGTCTATAAGCTCCTAACTGATTTGTTTCAGAAAAACCTCCTATTCCCCTGAAAAAACCAACTAAAGATTTTTCGCTTTTGTTTCCTCTTTCTCTCGAGTAATGCCTCCTTCAAGACTCCAGAGGGCATCATTTGAAAAATCCCCATTTTCTTTATTAAAACTGCCAACACTTGAAATTATCTATTTCTTGACTTGTACCTGCTGACACTTGGAGACCCAACTCTTCACTGTAACGACCATTGATTTGCACCCAAAGACTCCATGGTTTCCCCTGTGTGTGTCCACGGTCTCTCACTAAAGTGTTAACAAACAAACACCCTGCCACATGTTGCATTATTGCATTCCCACACCACACCTATTACAGAATAGTTCAAGAATAGAACTTACCCTTACACTGCATGGTTAAATCAAAATGGCTCAAGGCATCTGCAAGGAAGTTGAAATCAAAATCAAAGGCGTGATTTTGATGTGCCCTTTTTTTGGCGGAGAAGAGCGGAATCCGTCAGAGAGTGAGGGAACACCTTTTTTCAATGTGGATATGACAGACACAATGTGGAGACTTTCCCTGCCGCTCGCAAGTAACAGAGATCACCCATTTTGCAATCCGCTAGTTGAAACAACACGATTACTTTAATCCTTCCACCCATGCTTTTTTTTATTAGAGAGTGTGATATATTGAAAGACAAACAATTGCAGTATTGCGAGTTTATGAAGGGATGCGAGAAGCAAATTCAAGTGCGTGTGTTGGAGGAGGAAGGCCACGGCCATGAAAATGGAGGAAGCCCTCCACTGCATCTCCGACTTCATCAAAATGGAAATACAGTAATCACACGTAACCATTAAAAAGTAACATGGATCAAAAATGTGTAAAGTAATATAGATGAAGGATTACATTTAAAGGTTCTATCTCTACATTTAAAATTTGTTACAAATTCGTACATATACATTTGGAAATATTATATCATGAGTGGCAGCATTTTGCAAACTATTTTATTTGAACTAAACATGAATACATGAAAACTTCCGTACATTTGCACATTTTATATCATGAGTGGTAGCCTTATGTGGCCAAATGTTTTGGCACTAAACATGAATACATTTATACATTTGATACTGCTTTAAAAAACTACTAACAAATTTAAAAAGATGGTAACAAATTTCACTTCAATCCCCAACTACTGTCATTCTTGACTTCACAAAATTAATACAATAATCAACTACTAAACTATCAGGGAATTTGCAACTATAATATTTGAGAAAAACCACTTTTCATTATGCTTTGATGGACGTCCATAGCTTGTTCTACAACTCCTATTTTAGCACAGACAGGGAGGATGCTGACAAAAGTTGTGGAGCTTGGCTTGAAACCTGCCAATTGCATTCATTTAAATGTTTTCAAAGCCTCTTCAACAAACCCATTTTGTGCATATCCTGCAATCATTGCAGTACATGAAATCACATCTCTTTGAGACATTTTGTCAAACAGTTGACGTGCCTTGTTAATGCTTCCACATTTTGCATACATATCTACCAGGGCACTTGCAAATGCAACATCTGACAAGAAACCCCTTTCAATTATTTTTTGATGGATGTCCATGCCATGTTCTACAGAACCCATTTTGGCACACACTGGGAGGATGCTGGAAAAGGTAGTGGAATTTGGCTTGATTCCTGCCAATTGCATTTGTTTAAAAGTTTTGAATGCCTTTTCAACAAACCCATTGTGTGCATAACTTGCAGTCATTGCGGTCCATGTGACTACATTTCTTTCAGGCATTTTGTCAAACAAGTTCATGTGCCTTGTGTATACTTCCACATTTTACATACATATCTACCAAGGCACTCGTGAATCGCACCATCTCGACAACATCTCAAGCGAGATGGCATTGGAAATGTGCATTGTTTGTCAGTCTACTTCTACCACAATGACACTGTCATCATTTTCATACTCAAAATTAGTTTTATTGGTGTTTATTAATTATTTGTGTGAATTACAAAGAGCCAAAGAAGTGGATGTTGACAAAGAGATGCAACGAACGAGCCCTGTTGTAGAAAAAAGAGATCTACTCGGGGTGTGATACAATTTGATCAAATAGTAAATCAGAATCCAGTTGATGAAGAAATGGCAGGAACAAAGCCTTGTTATGCTACAAGAGTGTCTGAAGTCATCATTGAAATCCTCCAATAGCACTTGATAACAAATGTTTCTTCAGATCCTTGAATTCCAGGGAGCAGACACACTCACCAGTGTCTGCAAATCCTTAAGCTTTTTATAGCACACACCCACTATGACTCTCCCGAGCCCGTAAAATCCCGTCCCACGAAAAATTCAATCCCTTTGACTATGGGCAGTAGTAATGTCAAACCCATCTTCCCACGAAAAATCCTTCACACTAGAAAACTTGATCCAGTAATTATAGAAATGAAAGACTTCACTCTATTGAGTTCCGAGGCTCCCAAACAATGGCGTCGGGACAAAATTCTCAAGCCCTTTTTCACCGGCGAATGCCATCTCCATGTCAAATATTTTTTAAATAAGTCCCCATACACCTTAAAAAATCATTTCCGCAATGCACTAAGCCTGCGTAAGCTTTAGTTGTGCAATACGACCACATATTGGCATCCACGCTAAAATCAGTGCGAAATCCATATGTTATAGAAAAACAGGAAGAATCGTAGGAAGAAGTGGATGAATCAAATGAAGAAAAAGAAAAATATCGGTGCAAATCATAAAAAATAGGTAAAAGCCCATCAAATTTAATCACTTTGAAAAAATGTCCAAACGACTGTCAAGACGTCAAATTTTACACGATTGGGCAGTAAACGTCAGAGAGGCCTTTCCCATAGGGGAGCACCTTTAGCATAATAATCTAATGGGTAAAAATGCATAATAGGAATGGGGAAGATCTCCCCATTTAACAAAAAAAAAATAAAAATTGAAGTAAAGAAAACACATCCATAGTTTCCATGGCCTCCGTGCTCCCAAACCCGCAAAACATGAAATGAGATGGGTTAGGTCAAAATGAGAATAAAAGGTAAACATAAAGATTTTTAGGGCTTTTTAGAAACCCCGAGATCTAAGGGTCAATATCAATCTAATCTTATGATGGATAATGAATCCTACAATTTTAAGTTGTGGCATTTTATGGTAATGGAGTTTAATTAATTTTTATGGGTAATGTGTTGAATGGGGCTACTTAGTGGTTAGGTCAAGTTATGACCCCTTTTAGTAGGAATTAATTAAGTGATTGGGCATGGTCTTTGCTAATGAATAAAAGGATATTATAAATAATTTAAAGCAAGGTATAGTTAAATAAATTAAATAGATCATGGTTATTGAGTATTTGGAAATTACACTAGTAAAGTAAAGAAACGTAATGGAAGATATTTAAACCGTAAAATATTTCGGGAAGTAAATTAATAATATTTAATTATGGGTAAAAGCACAATAAAATGTCCCACTTTTTGGTATGTTTTGTACCATTATAAACATGAATTTTCAGTTTCATTGACTTTCTAAAGGTAATAGCCATAAAACCGTACACATTCATGAAATTCCACAAACTAATGAAATGTTGTGTTTAGAGTGTAGAATACATGCAAATTTTTTAAAAAAAAAAATTCAAAAAAAATGGTCTTTTTCTTAATTTTATTCATACATTGATTTTTATGTTCTAAAAGAGGAATGACTGTCCTCGGGTGGTTTTCTTGAATGAAAATTTATTTTTTCACCATGAAATTTTAGATATATGTTCAAGATTTGAATTTTGAGGTGCTGTCAAATTTTCATATTTTTTGGACTTATATGTTTTTTTAATTAATTATTTAGTGAAAATATTTTCAAATAAATGGCGTACAAATGTTTATGCCAATAACTTTTAAGATTTATATCAAAATTGAATTTTTTTCACAGGTAAGAAGAAGACTTCAATAAATAGTAATTTTAATTTTTCAAATTTTTTTGATATTTTTTGCTATTTTTCAAATTGGGTTGATTGTGTACAATTGGTTGTCCTAAAATACCATATGTTAGTAAAATATAAAAAATAAATAGTAAAACATATTTTTAAAAAATGAAAATTATATTTTTAGAAAGCTAATAAAATTTTGTATTTTGTGTTAAAATTTTATAATTTTATTCATTTGTTAACCCTAATTACGTGGCACCTAAGTGGCACATTTTGGCATAAAATTATCCTCCAAATGAATTTGGCGCCAAAATGTGCCACATAGGTGCCACATAAGGGGGTTCGCGTGAAGGGGTTCGCATGAAGGGGGTTCGCGCGAAGGGGGTTCGCGTGAACCCCCCCTTCGCGCGAACCCCCCTAAACCCTAAATATGCCGCCCAAAACTATATAAATATATATATATAACTCTTCACCGCCAAAATTATTTGAATTCGTGGTGTTCGCGCGAAGGGGTGTTCGCGCGAACCCCCATTCGCACGAACTAGTTTGTTTGTCCTACGTGGCAGTTCAGGCGAAGGGGGTTCACGCGAAAGGGGTGTTCGCGCGAACACCCTCGATTTCCGATCCCGCCCAACTTCTTACTCGCGTTTTTGGGACACAAAGTGGGACACAACATTGTGCTTTGACCCTTATTAATTTGGATTCGATTTCATTATGAAAGTTTAGAAAATTTATTCACGAGAACTTAATTGACTACAAGTAATGATTTAACCGTAATTTTTCCCTATTAAATGTTAGACTTTGGTGTGGTTTTGCGCCGAATTTATTGACGTGACACATACCCTTAAATTATCTAAAACCCATAATATTATTCTTACCTAACAATTGTAGGGTTGATTCTCAACCCTTGGATCAAATCAATTGTGGCCACTAGATCTTAGGGTTCCATACTAACCCTAACTATCCTTATGAAATCTTATTAAACCTTTTCTTTGCCCTAGCCTCCTCATTTGGTCACTTTTCTTTTGTTTAATTTATAGGTTGGAGAAATGGAAGCCATGGGAGAAAGGAAGGAAGAAGCCATGAAGAATTTCACTAGAATCAAGCTTAGCTTAGTTTACATTATGGATTTGTTGGTGTAATGTCTTCCATTTGAAGATTGTAGAGGTTTCCACTCCAAATCTGGAGTGTTATAAAGTTAATCTTTTTTTTAGTTTCCTACATGGGCAAAACCCTACTTCATTTTTACTCCATGAGATTGAATGCTTTTAAATACCCATTTAAATATTTACAAGTTTTAAACATTGAATTTATTCCTCTATTGCTTGCTGGTGGTTTTCTCATTAATTTTGCAAGCTTAAATTTTTAATTAAACCAAGTTTAAAATAGCACATACGTGGATTGTATTTTTCGTCATTAGTGATGAAACCGCGCCCAAAGCAGATCGGCGGTCCCTGGGACCGCCGCCCTTTTGGGTGATGATTCACAAACTGCCACCTCGCTGGCAATTCAAAGACCGTTGCTCTGCAAAGGGCGACGATCCTGTTCTTCGAAAATAGAACATTCATTTCCACAATTTTTCCAACAACAAATTTTACTGGAGTACTTTAAAGTTTTTCCCTAGCTTAAAGTTACCTTCCTAAAGTCTCTCGACTTAAGGGTTATTCCATTCATTCCTTCCATGCTTAGAATTATTACATTTAAAGATTTGTTATTTCTATAGTGATAAGAAACACATCTATAAGATTATTTTTCTCACCAAAAAAAAAATCAACTCAAAGTGATAAACAAAACTTAATCTAATTATAATTATCATTGTTTTCCCTTTTTACAACAAAATGAAATCTATCAACAAGGTAACTTATTATACTTAGTGCATATTTCCATTTCCACTACAACCATTTACTCAAGGAAAACACAACCACTATTATACATTTAAAATTTACCAAAAATACATTGTAATTATTTTACACTTCTATGTTCTTCGCTCACTCTTATAATAATGCAACTTCCACAAAAATAGTGAACTTTCTCTTTTTTTCATTACAAGCAAACTTTTAAACATGATCTCCATACTAATTCATTCATTTACATACTACAATTTGAGGAGAAATGAAAATACACATTCTTTAATGAACTTCCTTCAAAATAATAATACAACTTGGTAAATGAAACTTACAATGCAACATTTCTTTTAAAAATACAATACTACAAGTCTTCCACCTTAAGTGGAAATAACAAGAAGGTTTTCTCACAAAGAAGGATTTATTTTTGGACTTCAACAAATGCTCCAAATTTCAAATCACCAACAAGAGCTCCACCATGTCTTCACTTAATCACAACAACAAAATTGGGGAGAGGCAACACTCTCCACCCAACCAATAATCCAATGAGGAGAAGAAGTTATCCTCCTCATTGGCCCCCGAGCCCCAACCAAAATGCAATAAAAGATGGATCCAACTCATGGCAACAATACAATGCTTCCACATGACAATACAATTTTTCACAAACATATAACACACATTCAACACAAGAAAACAATCACAAGAATGAAGCTAATAAAATACACAAGACTTGAAATGCAAAGCCAATAGAGCAAGGATCTATGGGGAGATCACTTATAACTCTCAATGGGATTAGGTTCCCACCTTAAAACCTCCAATAAACAACTCAAACCCCTACAGTAACTTTTATGCCTCCTTCAAGATCCTTTTATGCCTCCCACATTCTCTTATGTCTCCCTACAATCTCTTATGTCTCCCTCAAATGATGGATCCAACTCCAAAAATCTCCAAGAATTCAATAAGCACTCCAAAATCCTCCAACTCCCAAAATACAAGAGCAAAAAAATGAAATGAAGTAACCCCCAAACAAAAAATTAAACTTGCATATATAGAAAAGGAGAGAGGAGGGTGAGGTGGCTCCATATATGATGTCACATCACTTATCCTCAACTCCACATCACAAGTCAAACCTCAACCCCAATGCACAATAAATTGGTGGTTGAGAGGAATGACAGCCTCTTACACACACAATCCAAGCCCACACCCCCTAAGGAAAAACTTTAAAACCCTTGTAAGAAAAGTACAATAAATGTCAATTTTATTTTACAAAACACATAATGGGGTCTATTCTTGACCCCCCAATCCATAGGTAGGGTTGGTATATGAAATTAAGATGTGTGGGACAAGCTTCGAAAATGGCCCTCAAGCCCAAATCTGAAATTCCAAGGTAAGGTAGAGTGTACAACACTCAAAGTCACTTACACTCAATCAAAAACACATAGTCCAAAAGACCAACAACTCTAATAAATGACCATTTTTGTCACATCCCCAAATAACTTAATAACATGATTTATTTACTTAATAAAAGCACATTAATCAACAATGATTAAATAAATTACATCACAATTAAACCACATACTCTATAATAAAAAAAATAAAAAAGGAAACATACACACAAATCCCATGGTCACAATTGGAGGTCATCCCCATGGGAACCCCCTTAACAAAATAAAACAAAACAACAACATTACACAAGTTGTCATGGTGACCTTCGTCAGTATCGATCCAAAGATTTTGTTGTGATTGGTCTTCAATCCCTTTTGATTGTTGTAATATAATTACTCCGCAAAATCACTAAACATATTCTTTGGCCTCAGGACGATCAAAACATATAAGATAAAATATACATACATAAATCAATAACCATTCTCATATAACTAAAGCATCATCTCTACTAACAATTCTATCATTTGTCTAAAATTTCAGCAACATCACAATTCTATCTTTTATCGTATCAACAAGATTACGAGATTAGTTCAAAATTTATATCACATCAACATAACGAGAGTTCGAATGTCGTAATATATGTATATATATGTATATATATGTATGTATATATATATATATATATATATATATATATATATATATGCCAACAACACATCATCATCATCAATATAAAATATCTCTCAACATCTCTAAGAAGCCACACAAATCAAACTATGAATCAAAGTCCATCAATAGTCATAATATCTCTATCATCTAACATCATGCTAAACCAAAATGATACAATAACATCCATGTCTATAGTCAACAGTAATCAAAATCAACATATAATAAGTGTCGAAGAGGAGTGGGCACTACATCCCCTCCCTTATACTCGACTTCCACGTGAAACAAGATGGGTAGGAAGGCTAGATGATAAGGTAAGCGATCGATCCGCTCCAGATCTCAAATGCACTCCACGAACCTAGGAGACAACTTAGAGATTTTTCCATAACGGATAGGACTCTTATGAGGTCTAGCATGAAGGAACACCTTCGTGTCCACCTAAAACTACAATCAACTCTCCTCTTATTGCATACTTATTATGTCCGACATGTGCCTCCTTCAATCTCTGCCGACTAAAACAACATGTTGCTCCATGTCCTGTAACAAGGCTGGGCCACTAGATACTCTATCCTCAAGTCTATCCCAACTCAAAGGTGTGTTGCACTCCCGCCATAAAGTGTCCGAAAATGTGCCATGTCAATCGAACTCACGGAAACTATTGTTGTAGGCAAACTCCACCAAATACAAGCACTCCTCCCACTTTGACTGATGATCCATGACGTACATCCAAGCATGTCCTTTAAAACCCGATTCACCCTTCTCATCTCGTCCATCTCTGTCTCTCCGCATGATAGGTCAGGTGCTGAAGTTGATACTGCCCCAAGGGTCTGCTACATGGTAGTCCAAAAGTGTGATGTGTATAAAGGATCGCGGTCGTAAATGATCTTCCATGGAATCCCATGCAGTCTAACAATCTCATCCAGTACACTCGCCATCGCACTAGTATAGGTGGTCTTCATTGGAGAAAAATGAGCAACTTTCGACAATCTATCCACCGTGAGCATGATGGCATCGTGGTGGTATCTCGGCGTTAGTAGCCCTACTATAACAACCATGGAAATGGTGTCCCATTTCCACTCTCGGATAGCATGTGGGTAAAGAAGGCCAGCTGGATGTTGATGTTTCGCCTTCACCCTCTAACACTCTAACAAATGCACACAAACTACACTAGAGAGGAAAATAGTGACATTTCTTACAAATAACAATCAAATGTGTAGAGCATAGCTCTTGCTCATCTTGCCCCCACACTTCAAAAAAATCTTTCCATAATCCACAAGACAAGCTTCCCCATACTCCCGCATTCCACAGAAACTCCCCAAACATGAAATTGTCTAACCCCAAAATAGAACCTTCAAAACTTCCCCAAATTTCCAATGTTTTTAAAAACTAAAACCAAATGACAATACAATGGGAGGTTGCCAAGTGGCAAGCTTCCAACTCCCAAAACCAAACAAAAACCCCAACCATAATTCATAAATGCACTAACAAGATCACATGGGAGCCCACAACATTTCTTACAAAAATCATGTCAAAATCTATATAGAAGCAAGCCACTTTTAAAATTCAAACCACAAAAATCCATTCCAACTTCCTTACACAATCGATGATTTTGCTTGTTATGAAAATTCAAAGGCCATTTATGAGTTCAACAAGGTGAAACAAGTCGTAAAAAGTCCCCTATCCATAGGTAGGTTTGAAGTCTAGTTTTGAGAGTGTGGGACAAGTTACTTGCTCCACCCGCCTCCAAATTGAGCTCGACAAAATCTATAAAAAAAAACAAAAAAAGAAAGTTCAATCACAAGATGAGCCAAAAACATACCCAAAAATGGAAAGAACTAAGTTAAATAAATATCAAGCAAAATTAAATAAACTTATTTAACAAAGACAAGGGTTCCAAAATGGGTGAATATACTCTATAAAACTATAAAATCAAATGAGACAAAATAAATAATTAAATAACTCAAAAACACATTGGTTAAGCAAATGATCACTTCACGATCCTACGGTTTCACATGCATGTATTGAGTGACCTCATGTTGGTAAACAAGCCACTGAAGAGTTGGTCCCCTTCATCTTCAATTTGGTATAAGAATATTTAATTGCATACACCTCTTTCCATTTGCACACTCAATACACTAAGTCATCCATGCATATAATGCTAATACTGAAAATCAAATATGAGTATGTCAAATAATAATAAATATATTCACATCAAAAATAGAGCTTCGTGATATTAGACTTCAATTACACAAACAAAACATACTGTTACATATATTCTATTTGTCTCTCTGAAGCATCATCAAAACACAAAACTTGTATATCTATATCATCATTAATATACGTGATTCAATAATTATTACATTGTCCATGTTTGTATCAAACATATTAAGTTTGCAATTTCAAACACGAGCACCCTGTGCCATCAAAATATAGCAATAATAACAAACAAAACTGCAACAATCAAGTACACTAGTGTAGGCATTATATGCCCAATACTACAGTACAGTGATCCTAATAAATGAGATACGCAACTAATCTAGTCTGAATAGTGTCGAAGGCAAGTGGGCTCTACATTTCTCTGCAATTGGAGGAGATGAACACGTCAAGCCAAAAAACAATTATGATTAATAATAAGATCAAGGATTGCCTCTATTAGTTTTATAATTTACTTGTATTGTTCAGACCATGATTGTTAATAACTCGTTCATGATGGCTTGTTTTGCATACATGATACTCCAAAATCTTTGACTCTTGTTGTTTTGCTTTCTCAATTTTTTTAAAAAAGTAACGTCTTCAATTCAAAACTAATCTTGAACTATTTATTGTTTTTTAATGGAGTTAATATATTAGGTTGTTTTAAACATTCTTTCTTTGTGCTTTGTAATGCCCTCTTGGAAAGCATTTTGTATAGTTTATCAGTTTATCACCATGTTGTTGACGATTATAGTGTTTATATGGAAAGCTTTTATTCATTTAGACCAGGAGGATTTCTATTTAATTGTAACATTAGCAATTTGCACCTTGGTTTTTGCATTCCATGGCTTAATAGTATATAGTTTCTTTTTTTTATTAGCAAAAACTATGCATGCAGTCCAGGTAGAGATGCCAATATCTATATAATTCAGTGATTCTTGATTTTAAAAATATATATACAATAACATGAAGTCAAAAATGATTCACGTACTCCTAACTCAGAAAAAAACCAAAAAAAAACGAATTCAGGTCCTTGCAATTTTCAGGTCACCTTTTGACACTGTACAACAAAGATACAAAATTTCAGAAGAAATTGAACTTGCATTTTCATAAGATTCTTTCGCTTCATATGCAATGCCAAACAATATTTCAACTTTGCTTTTACCACAAAAAAATAATTACAATGCAAAGCTTAAAATTGGACTAGGGGTCATCTGCAAAGATCAATTTCAAATTAAATTTGGCAATTTGTATTTTTGATTGATTAAACAAGATACATGCTGCTGCATGTGCTTTGGATACAGGATTTACTAGGGAGTTACTTTTTTTTTTTAACTCAAAGCCAGGACCCAACTAGGCAACCTGCCTAAACAACCGGTGAACCACAGCCCTTAAAGCTTTTTGACCAAGAATATTACAATTTAATGACTATATGGTACAAACACAGCCGGCTAGAGGGCCTTACGTAGATACAGCTTGTATGGATTTTCATGTCTCTTAGATGCCCCTCTTAAAATCCAGGCTTCTGAAGAACTTTTGTAAATTTAACATCCCCATTCAATACTTCCCCAATAAACCTTTCTGAATCCTCCATGGTTAGAGGACCTTTGTAAAGGGCAAATCTTTCTTTATGAGGCTTGTAGGCAACCAAAACAGTGTCCATGTGCTTGAGCCCAGATTTGTCAAAAGAACGTAAAAATGATTTTTGATTTGCTGCATCCAGTACTGAATAAGATATTGGATCTTTTACCTCATCAAACCGCCGCCCTCTTGTCAAAGTTTTTGTAGAGATCTGGTCATCATTTTGAATAATTTTAGTTTGTTATTATATGATAGATGAGGTAGCAAACTAAAGGCAAAATGATATCCAACACACAAAAAAGATAAAGAGACTCTTGAAGAAAAAGAGTTCATCAGCAAATCAAATAAATGCAACACATAAGAATATCAGACTCAAAATATAAGAGTTCATAAGCATAGCAAATCACTATAGCACATTGGAAAAATAAATGAGAAGTTTGAAAGGAGAGAGACACTCACTGCTGCGAGTAGTTCTTTGACTTTCTCTCTTCCTTGGGATGACTTAAACACCCCAATCACACAGAGGGGCATAGTTTGTCCACATAAAACATCCAATGTTTCCTTTGTGAGTAGTGATATAGATTCCTTCTGCACCTTGGTTTGATTGAGAGCTTCTTTTGGCAGGACTAACTTTCAAATTTCTCCTCTCTAAATTTTCAACAAGTTTTCCAAGTTCTTCGACTTTGTGTGGACCTAACTGTTCAAAGTCACTCCCACTGCTCAAAATAACTGCTTCACCATTAGATAGAATACCAATCATAGCTGGAATTGCCTTGACTCCAAACTTTTTGCAATAGGACTTGATGCATGAGATACCTGAAAAAGAGCTTAAAATTATGCACATTTTCAAAATAAGAATTGAGAAAGAGCAAATGTAAAAATTGTGGACCTTTAAAATATACCTCTGCATCATAGAAAAGGACTCGATTATGATATAATCCACTGAGAGTTCGCCAAATTGCTGGGGTGCTCTTTCTTGAAGTAAGTAACAAAACCTTAGGTAGCTTCAGTGATGTCCTCAACAAGTCATCAAGCTCATTGTTATCTATTCTCTTTGAAAACCTTGGCAGTAGATCTACACAATAGTTCTTTACATCCTTTACATTCCAATCACCACTATATTCTAGCATAGAGCCTTTCCCATTGCTTCAATTGAGTACACAAATAGTTTAGCTGTTTTCTGAGGAAAAGCACTTTGCTCTTTGCATAATTTTTGGTGATTTTGGCAATTTATGGCACCGACCTGTCACAACCAAGCAAATCTCATGAGGTGCTGCTCATTGATCCGTTAAATCTATAGGAGAAAGGAATTTCTGGAAACAAAATTTTATGATGAAATACGATTTACTGAAGACAGAAACATATTAGAACTCCTGATGCATACCTTTACTAATCCTTGTAAAGGATTAGCAACCTGATCCAAGATTGCCTCCAGTTCTCGGCCCCTTTGATGATGGAGTGTAAAACATCAGCAACCAGGTTAAACGTTGATCTAAAACTTTCTCTTTGAAGTTTTTGGAGTCGAGCACTAGAACATGCTGAGAGCTCTGAGAAGAACTAGATTTTCCTCCTCCCTGTGAACCAGCAAAACTTCCAAATGGATTCCAATTTCCTTGGCCATTGTTTAGAGAGCCAAAAAGGTTTGAGAACATGTCTCCCATGAAGTTAGATTCTCTAGAATCATGTGTGAAAGAATATCTAACTTCCCCATGAGATTCCCCAAATGGGAATTTAAAATGCTTAAAACCCTCTCTCCCACTCCCTGATTGAGGTCCACCCTGCTGAAAGCTAAAGTGTTGACTACTTTGACCACCAAAATTGAAGTTATTTGACCCATATCCAGGATTACCAAACCCACCGCTTTCAAAACTTGGATTTCCCTTTTCATCACCATACAGGTCATAGTTTTTCCTTTTCTCCTCATCCGAAAGAGTCTCGTATGCTGGTAGAGACACATCCCAACAAACAGCCAAACATCGTACTCAGTTGGAGATTAAAGGTAACAGAAAACACATAATCTAACTGTTTCCAAGAAGAAACAGGAGCAACATAAGCCCAGTGCATTCAAGTACAGAATTCATCCAGATTTGATAAAGAAATAGCAGAAACAAAATCTATAGAAACAAGGTCTCATATGAAGCAAAAATTTAGTGGCTTTTGTTATGAACGCACCCACAAAAGACTCAATAATGTTCCTAACAAAAACCTCAATGATGGAAAAAAACATACCGTTGTTTATCTCAGAAAATTTTGCCTGGGCATGCTTATCCTTATTCTTATCCGGATGGTATTTCAAGGAAAGCCTGCAAAAGATCGCCAAAATAAAGACAATGAGTTTCAAACTTAAAAGAACAGAACTAAAAACATCTGAATAACATGCCATGTAAAACGAAGGGATCTAAATAAAACAAGCCCTGCACACTTTACGAGAAACACAATAGTCCAACAGATGTGTGTACGCATAAAACAACTACCACGTAGCCCTGGCAACGCATGACTACCATTAAACTACATTTTAGTGTATAACATCATTAAGGCATGTTT
Organism: Taxus wallichiana var. yunnanensis; assembly: GCA_018340775.1. NCBI lineage: Eukaryota > Viridiplantae > Streptophyta > Pinopsida > Cupressales > Taxaceae > Taxus > Taxus wallichiana. The sequence continues at coordinate 265,166,592 of CM031241.1, forward strand.
CTCCAAACATACTTGTGGAATGCTTTCTGAATTTCACGCTGGCTAGCATTCTTGTCCACTCCAAGTACCTGAAAAGCAGACAAACAAATACATCAGCATAAACATTGAAAACAAAATAATACTTATGTAAACCACACAATAATTAGAAGGGTCACTATAAGGACGTTTCAATTGGAGATGGTGCAACCAGTCAACTCTACCTGAATGGGAAAATTTAAAGAGCCTTTTATCAGCAGCTGACTAGTAATGTTTATTTTGTAAAATCAAATTAGGTGATCACTGAGATTTCTAAATGTTCACCAACTGTTTCATATATCATGTCGCCTGTCAGAAAAACTTATTTCATTCCACATTAATGCTTTCTCCCCACTTGTATCATATGCCATTTGTTATTATTAAAAACCCTAACAGATAATGATTGAAATTTGAGAGTCAAGAAAGGTTTCCAAGGCATTCTATGGACCAACAGCTTTACCAATCCCAAAACAAACATTGAGATGCACATCCCTACCTTGTGGATTTAACGATGGTTGAGCCAACACCCTATTGCATGGGGCAAGCAGCCTTGGCGAGTATGCAGACCTGAGACTAATGGGCTGTTACCACTTACCATTGGCAGGGCTGACATGATTGCTTTTGTAGTTCATTGTAATCAATCCCCTGGTGGTCAATTTCAACAAACAATGAGGATCCCCTGCTAGTAAATTTATCCATAGTTGAGCTCAAACTTGGGCGTCTTAACAAGCAGATCTAGCATTTGAATCCTGAGCCTCACCAGCTTGAAAACCTGAAGGGGAAAAAACCTCCTTACAAGATTTGTTGACTTACCAGGAGCATAAGCCTTGTTGGAGATTTCCTTATATATTAGTATCCTCACTCTCTTTTCTTTATGTTCTTAAAATCCTAAGTCAACATGCTCGACTACTAAACCCTAGCGGCACGGCAAATAAAATCAGGTAGGGCAATTCCTCATGTGAGGTACCTAGATGTGAGACATTTGAGCATTTATTGTTTCTAGGGCAAGTTGTTATTCTTCTTGCAAGTAGGTGTAATCTACTAGTCACCGGAATCACTTGACTTCCTAGATGAGATTACTGGATTTTCACTATTCACAGGGCTGGTGATGATTGTTCTTTCTATCAGGTGTAACCCTCTATCACCACTATCACCTGACCTCAAAGTTGAGATTATTGGGCTTCTCCATTTACAAGGGCGGTGGTGATTCTTCTTGCTATAAAGTATAATCCCCGGCCACCATTATCACCTGGTAGCTCGGGATAGCATTTGAACCTAACCCTCGCTACATAACACATAAATATTTTATTTTCTATATGACCCACAAGAAGAAATCCGCCGAGAAAAAGATCATCGAGGTCACCTAACACACAGTGGGAACAGAGGCCCAATTTCTGTTTCCAGGGCGGTACTGTAAACCCAACAACAATTGATATGCAAAACACAGCACCTCAATATGCAAAACACAATCACAATTCCACACCAACAAATGTTTTCTACACATGGGCATCAATAAATTGAGTTATATTACGGTCCACAATTTCTTTCTGTATTTAAACTACATAATTGGTGGCTCTAAAAACGAATTGCAGATGATACAAAGTTAAGATACAGAATTTTTCCTCATTTCTTTCTTAGTAAGCGAAAAAATAGTAGGAAACAAAAACATACCTTATAGAGATCTTTGGCTTCAGATAATGAGCAAACGATCAAGAGAAAAATGAAAAACCCGAAAACTGCATGAAACCGCCTCATTCCGACCAAAAATCGTCCCACCCAATTAGCCAAATGTTACTATCAAGCAAAGTCCAGCAGATTAACGTCAAATTGTTCTAAAGTTGAATAGTGCGCTATCAATTTACAATGGCATGGAAGAAGAGGAGAGCTCCCGATTCTTGAGCGAGAAGATTCTGGGCGTGTCGAGAAATTTCTGTAAGTTATTAATAGATCTGTTTGGACACGTGGCGCCAGTGAAGGCTTCCAACGTAGTCGGCCAATGGGATTTTAGAAAATAATTTGTTTTCTTACGTGGAGCATGAATATTTGATTGAGGTTTAGGCTGCTGAATTATAAATTTTGATGTCCGCCGCAAGTCGCAGCATAGAGTATTTGATATTAAAGGGGGAAATTGATTAATGAGAGGGATGGGAGGAGATAGTTTCCTTAGGATGTAAGTTAATTATTTTTCAAATAAATCTTAGGAGATTCTTTTTTTTTTTTTTCTCACGCATTAGGTTTGAATGGGTATATATAAAAATTCCCATAACAAATCTTGTTTTAGGCAAGTTGCACCACGCCAAAGTATTTTATATTAACTAGGGAAAAAAATGATTAATGAGAAGGATGTGAGGAGATAGTTTTCAAACATATTAAGTTATTTAATTTTCTCTTAAATTTTTCAAAATTTTATGTGATATATGTGTGTGGGGGAGGTGTATTTGGTAATTAAATTAGGTTAAAGGGGAAATGAGCCACTTATCGTGAATCTTAATGTTAGAGGTTCTTAGAGCCAGCTAACAATCATAAAATTTAAAAAATATATATACTCTTTAATAGATAATGATATTTTTAATATGTAAATTTTCTTTTACATTTAAATGATGTGGAGAACATATTTTTAAGGGATTTAAAATAAGTACTTTTGATTAAGACAACTCATGACTTGAGAATAAAACCACCTTTTTATGGGTTGTCATGTGTCACCATTTCATCAAGTTAATTTATTGTTGTGACTTGATCCAACTTACTTTATTGGCTAGTTTTTATTTAGTTGTTAACTTGAATTCAAACAACTAATGGTACTTTATTTCACATATCCACTCACGGTCATTGGCCCATGCACCGTTATGGCTCTTTTCCCCAAATTAAGGGGGAAAAGGTTATATGCACAAAATTTTAGGCTTAGTGTAGGATCTCTCATCTCTTATTACTTATTATCTTTTAGTATTTGAACTTTGTGGATGATTAGCAATACGCTTTTACACTATCCGTCGATTACAATCCAATCAATAATATATTTTTTTTTAATTTAATTTTTCATTAAAATTTTTAAATAATATTAACTTTTAATTTGCTAAATTGTTGTTATTAGATTCATCTTCATATAAAGAAGAGTAAAGTTCATATTGGAAATGAACAACATACTAGTGTCCCTTAATTAAAATATCATAATATAATAAATGGTCAACCATGTGTCTATACATATATGTGTATATGTGTATATATACATGTGTAAAGTAGATGCTGCGCGCACACGTATGGATTTGACGGGGAAGGCAAAAAGGAGTGGGCCAAAGTAATAGGTGCATTTGAACAAATCATCGGAGGTTTATGAAGTAGAAAATTGTTATTAAAATGGGCAAGAAGTTAGTTGCTCTATAAATTCTCCCCTCAATGTGCATGTTTTTCCTTCTTCCCATACAAGAAGGCGAACTGCAAGGATGGCACAAAAATTGTTCACTTAATTTGAGGTGGGTGGGGGTTCTTTTTAAAGAAGAATTCGATGATAGTATTTGGGGTGTTAAAGCCGATATTGCACATGAAGGAGTCACAAATGTCATTAGAAAGAGGCTTATGTAATTATAAGGGAGCAAAACTAAAAATTAGAAGTCAGTATATGGAGTCAAAGAAGAACGGAGAGAAAGAAGGGAGGTAGAGGTGAAAGATGTGGAGATTAGGCATTTCAAGACTTCATTAGACTTGGTTGGTCATCCGGTAAAGTGAACCCTAAGTGCGCAGACCACCTCCTAGGGTGTATGTCATGTCCTAAAGGAACATTCTAGTTAAAATCCTTCTTGGTCTGGGTAATACAAAATAAACTCTTATCCTATTCTTCGCGGTCATGCTTTCAAAACCTTCAAGATGGTTGATGATGACATTAAAATCTAATATGTGAGGCATGTATTCACAACTTTGTTATGCCCAAGTAATCGAATCGGGATATCAATACGTTGGTGGAGAGGTCCATGTTAGGCCTTTTATCTTGTCTACAAAACAAACCCTTTAGGAAATTGAAATGAGTGAATATGAGCAATTTGAGCTCAATGTTCCACTTTTAACGGCTATGGAGAATACATTGCTCCACGTATGTTCATAAAAAGTGGAATAAGATAAGATAAGATCGGGAGTTTTAGAAGGTCGTGTTTCTCTTTAATTGAAGAACTATGCAAAAGTTATAAGAATATGATGAAGACGTCTTTTCAAATAATCTATGGTTGTGCAGACTAATAAATAGTCACTTATATCTCACAAATTGAAGATGTGGGAGCCTCGCTTCCCTACCCAACTTTTGAATATGAAGCATAGAATGTTTTTTTATGTCATGTCGGTTATTCAAAATTTTACATGCTTTGGATTGGCCTTAAATTCTACTTTCCTCCCTTATGTTTTTCAATTATGGATCGAGAGTAACTCTTCCCGATGTCCCCCAAAAGATCCAAGTATATGGGTACCATTTCATTAGAATAAAGTGTTCTTATCTCCATAAGAGGCTCCCATACTTTACCATGTAATTTGAGGGAGTTATGGGAAAGAGAATCAACCAAGAATGATCAAACAAATTCGCCATCGAAGTTAGTACGAAAGCATGGAGCTATAAAATTCGGGCAGATCTTTTATCAATTAAACATCAGAAATGCTTATTAAAATTCAATGGCATACTTTTGCAAATATATAGGAAATATTTTTCTATATAATAGAGATCTAACTATCTCCAAAAAACAACTCTCCTAAAGATGTACGAGTTGTTCCAACAACTCATACATAATATAAATTATCGTATCTCACTCATATTCGTGCTAAGTCAGCCCTCACTAACATACTAATGTATATTTATCGACATATTATATTTATACCCACAACATAATTACTCACACATGTGAGTACTAAATCCAATACAAATGGAGCACTAACAATATTTTCCTTACATTCCCCCTTAGTGTGAACATGGTAGAAAGAACAATCACCCTTCTTCTACAACATGTTGCCTTTGCTTCGCACATGATCTTGGTCCACGACTCAAACTAAAGGTAGATAAAGAACTCATCAACCTCTCATTAACCATGCAAAGGTTGGGAACTAATATGACCAAACCAATGTGGGAAGCACATATGAGAATTCTATATTTGTTTAACCTTCACAAATGGTTTTCACATGATGACCAATAACATAAGTATGAGCAGTGGCACACACATTTGTTCATCCTATTCAAGTATCATGATGTCTGCAATACATTGTTCATTTTATTTTCCACTAAGTTTTTCCATCAGAGATTACATAAGAATTATGCTCACATATCATGTGAACATGAATACACTTCTATTTTTATTCATGAACTAGAAACACATACCACAAAAATATATCGCAACATCATTGTGCAGCCCCCATCGCTTTGTGGCTAGTGAGAGAATGTTAATTTTCCTCCTTCCTCATACCTCCAACCTCTAACCATTCATTGAATCAAACTCAAGCTCATCGTTTCCACATTGCACTTTATTTTTTTACCCCCCATAATGTGAAACACTTATTTTATAGACATCAAGTTACACTAAAAATGTGTCCATTAAAATGTGGGCATTTTTGGTTCCTTTTACAATGACATGGTTGATAACTCAAAACAACTAGATGCAACAAGAGAATATGATATTAAACATTTGATACTTTTATAATGACACAATGACTCACATAACTTTTGATAATGTCAATCCACTCAAAATCGACACTTTTGACATTACATACATATTGAATCGATCCCGAGCTTAATACATGAACCAACACTACATAAACACTTTGACGATAAAAATAGTTAGATATGTGATTTACCGACACAACTATACTTTTGACAACATGACAATAATCGTATAGATCGAGTTTATAACATTCACTTTCGAATGCATAGCATTAAACTAATATATGAAATACAAAGAGAAAACACTAAACTTTATTATTAATACACTCAATACACAATTAGTCACTAAAATGAATCTTAAGACACATCATTTATCATCAATACTTATTACAATTACCAATTGAAAATTATAAAGAAACTAATACTAAAACTAAGAACATCACCTTATCAAGATGATCATATAGTGGGCACAGTGCATAAATAAAAGCTATTATCTTACAACATTATTTATATAAGTAATGAATTGTGATTTGTTTAAACGCTTACTACAAATTTTACTTGAAAATGTTTGATACCGCCATCAATTTTTATATCTTTTTATCTTTGGTTCTTTCCAAACATCATTAATGCAATCCATCAAGGGTCATGATTTTCTTATCTATGGTTTTTTTATGCTTTCCTTTTCTTTGAATATGAATTATGTATAATCATTTCAATTTATATAGAAAATTAACTTTTATATATAGAACTTAAAATGTAAAGAATTAAAACAAATCATTACAAAAATCATTATATCCAATTCACAATTTTAAATTAGCATCCTTAATTTATTAAAGAAATATGTAGATATCATCGATGATAAGTACAATTATATAGGACAACTCCTTTTTGGAAAGCAATCACAATAAGTAAACACAATTCAACCTAATAAAATTAAATAAACCGTAATTATGAAGTTATTGTGGGTGATATAAAATAATAGTTGATTATTTGATGGTATACTATGTTTGTTTGCTTGGCCTTCTCCACGTGTTTTCTACTTCATAATCCAAAAAGTAATATGAGACAATGTGTCCATACATTCGTGATAGGCCTCTATAGACTCTATCTCAAAATCTATACATCAACATCAAAAATCAATATACAATTGATCATCCGGACCTAGATCTTTCCTCAAACAGGCCACACTAGCTATGCTCCTGGGATGGTGTCAAGTTACACTAATCTCCATGCTCTCCTCTCTCCCGCAAGGTATATTACATATCACGTAACATCGGTATCTCTACATAACTATGCACTCCATAGTAGTGCTTCTCCGCACACGTTGCCTTATACTACTCTAACGATATAATACTGCTGCGAAGCCATCTCGGTTAGCTCCTCGTGAAGACATTGGTGCCTCGCTCCCCGATGCTTCCACTAGAGGTCCAAGATCTCCAAATCTCACCCTATAGGCCTCCTCTTGTACTATGATACATGTCTCTATGTTGAATCCAAGTCTCTCTCCAAGACTTGTAGCTCTCGGAGAGTGGCATCTAACTCCACTCTCGTAAGTGGGATATCTCCATTACTACCCCTCCATCTCCACCCTCCTCTCCTCCAAGATCGCTCTCGCCTCTTTGCTAAGACCTCCTCCTCCTCGAATCATATTCTACCTCTCTTCCACTCCTTGGGTTTCCCATGCCTCTATCATCCACTCCAAAAATCTTGCCCCTACTCCCACATCATCATCATTATCCCACATATCTCCTTCCTTCTCCAATAGATAGGCCATCACAAGACTAGGTAAGTCCTCTTCCCCACATCTCGCCTATATCCGACAGATCCTCGACACTTTCTCGTACAACCCCAAACTTCCTCATCACTTGTGGAAACTAAACTACCTCCACCATCTCTGGCCTCCACCCCTACACCCATCTCGATCCTCCTTATCCCAAATAGTCAATATCCACACTGACCACTACAAAGGGGAAACCCTCGCATGGATTCCATATGACCTACTCCACATCTAATCCCCCAATCTCTTTGTATATCAATCCTCTCCTTGTTCCCCTCTATCTCTGTGTGTGTCGTGGTCGGCTTCTCCATCTCAAGAATCCAACAAATAGCTCTATATGGTCCCCAGTCACCCATGGAAGCCCTGGTGACCTAATCACAACTATGTGCTTCAGAAAAGCTACAAGTGAAGTAAAAACCCCACATCCAATAAAGATCTCCTCTATAACATACATCCATAGCTCATGATATATTTGAGCCAATAACGTTGTACCAAATGAGAAAACTATGTCTGTTAGCACCCCTGCCAATATCCATGGAAATCTACCTCCACCAGAATCTGGTAATGCATAACATGAGATCGCCATCATGACCAAACATATCAACATGCTCCCAGGATGTCCTTGGCTCATATCGTGCCTCTATATGAAAGGCCCTGAAGTAAATGTGATTTGTGGGGCATCGGTTCTAAATAGTCATGTCAATACACCCAATCTCCTCTCGATGTGATAGCTCTATCGGCTCCCCATGTATTCAGCCTCAAAATATAAGTACACGTCCTCTAAGTTGTCACCATCATCTCTCCACCCAAAACCAAAATGTAATAGTCCTCACATACCACCTATTAATCAATGTAATCATCAGCCCTACATCCCTCATTATCCTCTAATAATGGTGAAATCTACCTTGTCCTACCGCCTCCAAGTGATCTCATTATACATTAGTCACATTACCTCTAATCGATCATATATCACTCAAACTCGATTCGAGATACAATGTGTCCCTATCCTCGTAAAATCAATCAAACGATCAATCATTAAAGATCCAAACATCCATAAATCACCATTTTTGTAATTTCTTTAATCAAAAACTCACATATCTTACTAGTCTATGTTGACCTAGTTCGGGCCGATGCCGCCTAACTTGGGTCACCGCTTCTTAGCCCCCTTGGCCATCACCGACCATCCTTGGTGTCCATCTCAAAACCCATAAAAAATGTAAAAATAACTAAATAACTTAAAAACAAAGCTAGGGCTTAGGCACTTACCATCCTCTCGAGTCTTTTGGTGCTTCCTCATTACTTTTTCAGCCTCCATCTCGCTCCAAATCTCAATTTCTCTCTCACTTAGAGCTCTTGATCGACAAATTCACATAATGCAAATGAGCTTAGTCGACCACCTCATTTTCGACTCTCTGGCCGCCGCCGACTAGTGCTAGTCATCGACCGACCCTATTCGTCACTAACCCAACTAAGTCACCATCGACCCAACCCTAAATGTTCATTCCCCATCCTATTTCACCTAACCTCTTCCAAATTATATTTTCTTCCACTTTTGACTTGTGTGTTGTTTCATATCACAACTTTTTTCTCCAATCTCATTACAAATCCTTAATTGTATCCAACAACCCGCTTTGCATCCATCTGTGTCCCTTTAGGGAAACCATATTTCATCATAATCCCACCATTATGGCCATCTTTTATCTTCATCCTACCTAGTGAAGGATATCACATCATCTTTTTCCCTAGCATTTCGTCAAGACCATTTTCTTGCCCATCCTCGTATTTTTTGTGCATATTTTTGATGTTTGCATTCGACCCATTGGTCTCATGGCTTGCACATCCATCTAATTGGATTCCTATTGGAATCCCTTCATATTTCCGTGATTTTTATGACTCACAACCAGAGGACATTACCATTGTCTCCATTGAGGTTGATTGTTCCCTACCGAAGTGATCCCTAAATCACCGCCATATTTTTTTTTGTTTTTTGTTTTTATCCTTATCCACTTGGGGCATCTTCTTTCATCTTCTCTCTTTTCTCATCCTTTCCACTCTTTATCCCTTCATCTATCTCTTTCAAACTCATGATCGATTCCTCTTTGGTCATTTCGATCCCTAATTTGAGGGGGAACATCTCAACTATCATCATCTTCTATCACTTCTCATTTTTGTCTCATGGCTTGCCCAACGTAAACCAATCAACAAAAAGGGGCAAATGCAAACACCAATTTTTGTATCCCCGTCCTCATCCCACATCCGCTCCCCTTTTGGCATTCTCACATACATATCTCTCTTCCCATTTCAAATTTCCCCTTTCCTCCTAAATCCCATTTATTCAAATTTCCCACTTTCCTATCTTACCCATCATTTATTTTATTTCCCCTAATTCACCCTTAATCCCATTTAATTAATCCCTAATCATCCTTAATTATCCCTAAACCTATTTATTAACCATTTTTATCCTCCCTAAGCACCTTATTTACCATCCCTAGGTTCTCATCTACCTTCATTTAATGTGTTCTTATCTCCCAACCATTTTTTATCCTTCCAAAGCACCCCTAACCCGTATTAATCACCTGAAACCCTAATCTTATCGCATAGGATCTTTCGCATCGATTTGATCGTAATTCCACAACCCAAATCAATGGACTACCACATTCGTCTAAGTGACCTATATGGGTTTCCATTGACCCTATAAATACGATACAATACCCTCCCTCACCATGATGTAATTTTTAAGACTTCGAGATTTCTTGTGATCTTCACTTCATTTCTTGTTATTCTTTACATTTTCTATCACCACCTTAGAGATAATTTTGAGATCTTGTGCATCTCCCTTGGAGATTTGAAGTTATCTCTTTCCTTGGTATCATTATTTGATCCAGAGGATCCTCACAAAGAAACATCGATCTAAGATCTTCTCGTAATAAGTCAAGTCATTTTTAAAGTGTGGAGAAAAATTATACGATTTCGTTGATATCTTGTTTCAGGAAAAGAGCTCGTTAGCAAAATTTATAGCCCATGAAATTTTCGTGCAACCGCAAAATTTGGAGTTTTGTGCAGGTTGATGTGTGCACGCCGCCAAGTGTTTCAATCATATATCGACACATGGACAATTTTGTGACGCATGCAAAAAAAGGGTTTTGGAACACCGGTCTTGGACACTCGCTCATGGACAAATGGACTCGCTTATTTAATCAGTCTTTGGGGCCTCACTGAAGTTCAACACACTTGATTATGGAGGGGTGTCTTGGCCTCCTTCTCATATTATCATTATACCAACTTGTGTATATATATGCCTCTGATTGCATTTTGTTATGCATGTGGGACTAATTGATAAGTGCATATTAAACCAAAGACCAATTCCAAATTCCATGCATTTTAACCAATTCCATATTCCATATTCCACGCATTATTTAACTTCCTCCATAATCATTGCATTTAATTTAAAACCTCCACAATCATTATTAAACAAGGCGCCTAAAACTATGTCAATGCATGCATGTGCATCCTTATCCAACCAGAAAATGCACCCACATCCCAAGTGGCTAAGGTGGCTCACAAGCCAATACAAAAGCACCCCCTTTGCATTATTAAATACCTCCCTTCATTCACGCACCCACAATGTGGGATAAACCTCTTGAAATCCGCCTAAGGAGAAGGAAGTGGAGATATGGGGGGGATTTGAACCGTGGTCTCCATGGTAAAAGATAAGGGCTTTGACCACCGCGCCACTTCTTGGGAAACATTATATAAGGAGTGTTATTGTATTTGAAGGGCATTTGGGTCTGTGTAAAATATTGAAATGCTCATAACTTGAGCTAGGGAGGGAATTTTGAGATGAAGTAAAAAGTGACTACTATTATTTTTGGTAGAGGAACGTGATGAGAAGATCAGATTCTTGTAGAAATATTTGTAAAGATTTATTTTCAAGATTTTAATAGATCGGTCCCATTCAACCGGACCCGGAGACGTAGGCCACAAGTGCCGAACTCCGTTATCAATTCTTGTGTCAAATTGTTGGTGATTCATCTCTTTATCTTCTGTTTTTACACAAGTACTTTCAGTTTTAATTATTTTATTAAAAATACAAAAGGATATAATGCTCAATTTTTACATCGAAAATCAATACAAAGAAAAGAAATGTGTGTGCACAATTGCTAGTTAAATTTGATTTTCGATCATTATTTTACATGCTCGATTCCCCATTGCAATCCCATCATTATCAGGCATTAGCCTTGCAGTCCATCAATCATCTTAGAGCTCGCCCTATTAGTCATCTTCTATTTATTTCTATGGATCGTCATTTCCACCCATTTTCATCCCTTAAACCCTATATCCCTTCCCCGCTCACCGTGAACTCAAAGACACATCATCGACCCGATCCACATTTGTTTGATTTATGTCATCCATTCTATCAACTATCTACTTTCGATACCACATCCCCTCAAATCTATCAATCTTACCATTATGCACACGTGTTGATTTAGATCTTGCTTACCTCACACACGTCTTCTTTGATTTTCCCTAGTCTCTCGTTGAATTGACACAGCCTATCATTCTCTCTACTGGATTTATCAATTTTCTTGCATCCTTTCTTCGCTTTCACTCTGCATCCGTGTTCCTACATCATCAAAACATAATTTTCGATTCCAAATTAGGTTCATACCAATTCTTCAAATCTTGGTTTTTCTCGTATTTATGTTTTTGGCTCATACTTCGCCTGGTCTCCATCGACCGTCAGGCTCTAATAGTCCTAGGTCGTAATTGTCCCAACCAAAGCCTCGGTTTAGTTTAGCATTTTCTATAACACACACACACACACACACACACACACACACACACACACACACACACACACACACACACATATATTATCTTATCTAGTTCATCTCGATTCTTTGTTTTAATGTATTCTATCGCATCATATCATTTATCATTTATCCTTTTATCCTTATTTTCTATCAAATTGGGTTGACATTCATCCTAAAAATTTCACTTCTCGAGACCGGCATTGTTAGGTAACCCACCATCCTATCTACTAATAATTTTTCTTTTTGAGTTTGTCTTTTTTGTGGAGGTAATCAAGCCCACTACGAGGATGATCTTGTGGTTTTGTGCTTTCATATCCATCATCATCTTATCTAGAGGTAGCCTTAAACCCTATCATTATTGGATTTTGTGTTTTCTTTTGTTACCATTTCACTAACTTGAAACGGAATAAGAAAATTAGATCAATAAAGTAAACATTAGGTTCAAAGTGACACCTAGTGAACCCCATGATGTAAGAAGAAAGGAGTCTATCTTTTCATACCAAGCTCGAGGGCTTGTTTAAGGCCATAGAGAGACTTCTTTAACTTACAAATGAGGGAGGAATATTTGACATAACATGGAGGTTGTCAGAAACATATAGATTTCTTCCTCTAGGTCCCTGCATGAAGGAAGACACTTTGATGTTTATTTCGATGGACTTCCCATCCATTATTGGAGACAACGTTAAGGCCGGTCGGTCAAATGGAAGTCATCTTCGTAATGGGACCAAAGGTTTTTAAATAATCAACCCCAATAACTCGGGATAAACCCTTAGCTACAAGTCACACTTTATAATTTTTGATGTTCACATCAATGCCATACTTTTTTTGGTATGCCCACTTACACCAAACCATTTTTCTTCCTTTTAGAAGAGGGGTGAGATCTCAAGTATCATTCTTCATGAGTGAGGAATACCCTCATCCCATAGAATCCCACTTAGGAATCCCAAAAGACTCTCGGAAATCCTAAGGTTTGGAAGCAGAGGTAAATAAATCATGGGCTACAATGAACTCTAAACACGTATGTCTCTCATCTAAAGGATCCCCTATCTAATCTCTAACACTCTTCAAGATTTACTTAGCCCAATGAGGATCGTGGAGAAGAGTCGACTCAAAATCTATATATTCTTCACTCAAGTGAGAGGGGACATAGTCCTCATCATCACTATTATCATAATCATAAGATTATAAAGCATGAGGAGGTGGGAGGAGGAGGAGGATCAACAAGATCATCATCAAAATAATCATAATCAGAGAGGGGCACAAGGACCTCAACAGTGGTATGGAAGTAGAGGATGACTCATCAAAATTCATACTTATCTCAATATAAATTTGATGAGTGGTAGGGTTTAATAATGTATATCCCTTCATGCCATCATGATATCCTACAAAGATACAAGGTCTCGATTGTAGTTTCAAGGCCTTACGATATTTTTTGGGAATCTGAGCCATAATAGTTGGTCTAAAGACACAAAATTGCTTGACATCATGTTTACATCCATGCCAAGCCTCAAAGGGTGTCATCCCTTTTATTTCTTTCTAATAAATTCAGTTATGAATGTAACAAACACAATTCAGGGCTTCGGCCCAATACTATGGAGGAAGGGATTTAAAATGAACCATATAGTGTTCATCTCCATAAGAGTTCGGTTTTTCTTTTAACTGCAACTCCATTTAAATGTGAAGGATTATAAGAAACTATATGCTACAAATTAATCCCTTTAGAGGCACATAAATCATCGAACATATTACATAATCACCTCCATTTTCAGTTTGAAGAATCTTGATAGACCTTTTAGCTTGTTTTCAACAAAAGCCTTGAAGTCTCGAAAGTGATTGAAAACTTCATATTTTTGTTTGAGAAAATACACCCAAGTGTAACGTGAAAAGTCATCAATGAAGATAAGTATATAGATAGCTCTAGTAAATGAAGACGATGGAAGGGGACCAGATATGTCACTACAAACAAGATCCAAGTGCCAAGAATCTCTCCAGATTTTCCTTTACCAAAATTTTTTTTGAGGTGCTTCCCGAGGGAAGAACCCTCGCAAAGACCCTTAGAAAATTTTAATCAAGATAACCTAATCGACCATCTCATATTGGAACCATTGCTTAAGGTAATGATAGTTTAGATGACCAAAACGCTCATGTAAAATTTACTAACCTCATCTACATGAGTGAGTAAGGTACTGAGGTAAAGAATTAGAAGTAAAGTGGGGTAAGGTGTACAATCGAAACCAATGATCCACATTTCCCTCATTCATCAGACTCTACTCATGGAAGCTCATGAATAATCACCGAGTAAAGTTTAATTACACTCACATTCCTTCACCAATATGAGTGATTTGGTACATTTATAGGAGATTGGTAGAGAGATCGAAAACACTTAAAACATTGTTAAAGGTTCCACCATCTACTTCTATTGATCCACTACTAGAAGAATCGACACCAAGTGTCATCACCCAAAGTGATTTGGGATATACCACACAATTCAATGTCAAAAAACTCCACATGTGAAGAACCCATGTGGCGCAAATCACCGACCCATCTATCCACGCCAATGAAGAGAAAATCTAGCTACGAGGTCGCTTCTTTCTTCTTCTCATATTTAGACTCTCTTTGCTTTGAAAACTCAAGTTTCATATCATTTTTTTGATAGACTTGGGAACACCTATATTATTTTTTCAAGTAAATGAGTTAGGTGATCTATTTGTTTTCTAATGAATTGATGTTCTTCATGTCCCGACTTTTGCAATAGGAACACTTACACTTTTCCTTCTTTGGTTTTTCTCAAAAGTATAAGTGTTCATGTTGGGTTTGGTTTAGGTTTGGTTGGTATTGGTTTCTTTCTTAGGTTGGTCCTTTTTCTCTTTCTTCTTTTCTTGTTTATTTTCCTTTCCTTTACCAGTACTTGCTACAAGGGCATGTGACTTGGACTTGATTGATCCCATTTGAATCAACTTGTCATGTTATCGAATGAGTTGGGATGAAAAATTTTCAAATGAGGGCATCTTTCAAGCAGACCCTAGAGTTTATTTCATGGCATGGAAAGTAGAAATGAAGAAGGATTATTCGGGGGCCAAACTTAGAAATAATTGACAATATCAATGGGAATCCTTTTTTCAACTCCACACTTTCAGACAGTAATCTAGTGTGGAGAAAATTTGAAAAGAAGTCCTATAGGTTCTCAAAGTTACTAAGAGTTAATCCTATCAATTTGTTATTCAACTCATGGCATCTCATGGCATCTTGTTTCCCAAACATATCATCAAGATTTTTCCAAGCTCCATTGGGTGTTTTTTAATACTCAATGTGGAAGAGCAAGTTAGGAGAGATGGACATATAAAGAAGACCTAAGGCTTCATCACATTGGTTAAACCATCTAGATTTCTCGGGTTTGGTTTTTGGTTCTTTCTCCACTCCCATAGTGATATGATATAACCCTTTACCATGTAATGTTATAATCATTTTATATCTCCATTCAAATAAGTTAAACAACATGATTAAAGGAAAAAAACTAGCATCCATCATGAAGAGAGAGAAAGTAAGAATGCATAAAGGAAGGAAACAAACACACCCTTGGTAATAATACTTTCACCCCCTTGTTTTTTGAGACTTTATACATTAGTGTGTTGCTTATAACTGGATGCAATTGTGCATCATGAAGTAAGTTGGCTACTCACTAAGTAATTCACGTGAAAAACATGCAATTTTGGAGACCATAATGATTTTCAGTGTGATCACAAGAATCAACACCGTAATAAGCACAAAACAAGGTGAAAACAAGAAGGGAGGGAAAACTAAGTCTTGTGTGAGAAATAATGTCTCACGCCGCTTTGGAACTCCCCTTATCAGGGAATGTGGTGGATGCACTCACTAGCCCGCAAACAATAATAAGAGTTTGATTACAAGGAAAATGACTACAAGCAGAGCCAAAAGACCTCCCAAAATGCAAAAGTGCCTCCAAAAATGAAAAACACTCTTTCAAAGCACACGTTATGAAATGTTCAATAACGCTAATTTGAAAAGATTTTCCTAATTAATTTAATTACCAAAGAAAAATAAAAGGCGCTGATTTAAAAAATTAAATTTAGCCTCAATTGATTAAATAAATGGCCTCGATTAAGCTTAATTAATTTCCTTCCTTTAGACTAAGAGACCCTAACCTTAGATTAATAAATATAAGCTAAGCTTTAAAAAATAACCTAAGGTTAATTAAACATAAAGCTATGTTAGAAATAAGATAATCTAAGTTAAAAAAATGAATCTCATATAAATTAAAATCGGGGTCAAGTACAAAGGAGGGAAAAAAATTAAATAGCCTCAAAGGAGAAGCCACGTGGCTGGGTGGGGCTCGAGGAAGGTGATTCGGCTCAACCCAAGCGAGTTTGGTAATGACATGGCTAACACACAAAATAGAAACAAGGTCATGGGTGAACCACACACAATGTGATGACAAAGTATGCAAGGTCAATCAAGGTCATTCTAAAGACATCTTGACACTATGACATGACATTTTTCCCATGGCCCCTAGCTAGATGATTTATGTCTTATTTTACTGATGATCCTCTAGTGTTTCTTTTCGCTTTTCTTCTTCAACACTCTTCGCAAAGATTGATTGTGTCCGCACTGATAGAATGAGTGACAATGTCAATTATGCATCGTGGGTATATTTCATTTCACCTATTCCATTCTTACTTTCAATATCTACTTTTGATTTCATTTTTATAGACTATTTCATTCAACTTGACCACCGCATGTCTCGCTATCATGCACACACGCTGATCAATGGTCGAACATATGTATACACTTTGATTTTTCACTTTTCATCTTTCATACCTATTACTAAAAATTTACCTGTGTAAATAAGGGTCACATATGGGTCTATTTCTTGAGAGGGTGCCTTAAGGATCCTACTAGGGAATGGGGTATGACTATTCACATAGTCATTATGGGTTAGAGACAGTACATAGAGAGAGTATCATTATGTGGTCCCAACCTTAGATTGTCTTTAAATTAGTTATCCTATTCCCTTTATGTTTCATACACATTACACGCTTGACACCTGCTTGAATTTTACCATTTGGCATTTTTTTCATCCATATGTTTGATCCATGACACCTTTTTTCCTTTACATGACATTTAGATATCCCTAACCAATAACACCACCCATGGGAAATGGTGTCGATGTTAGGTTTTTCCTTTAACCAATGCCATCACCTACATGTGATGATGTCATATATATACATGCAACACTTTGACATTTCAATAATAGAGGGAAGCCAA
The DNA here is from genome assembly GCA_018340775.1 of Taxus wallichiana var. yunnanensis. Classification (NCBI taxonomy): domain Eukaryota; kingdom Viridiplantae; phylum Streptophyta; class Pinopsida; order Cupressales; family Taxaceae; genus Taxus; species Taxus wallichiana. The sequence continues at coordinate 265,184,107 of CM031241.1, forward strand.
AATCATGGTACTACCATTCACTCGCTCTCTTGCACCAACTTCACATTTTCTCATTTTTCTCGTTGGTTCATCTTGCATTTGACTTGGATTAGATGGACACTCTTCAAGTCGGATTGTTTACACTAATAGTCAACTATAATGAGTTTAGGAAAGGAACAGTTGTTCCCCTCTCCACCCAATAGTGATTTCTCTCAGTGTGATGCTTTCAGAGAGATAGATGCATCAAGAAACCACCTACTGAGTAAGTGATCTAACTCTCTTTGTCATATGCAAAGATTAGTTCATTTCCTTCCCCATTTCTTTATGTTATCTTAACATCAGATTAACATCGTTGTTAGTTAACATATTGCTCTTACATGGTCGATCTTTAGCTTTCTTTTCTTTGTATTTCAGTCATATTGTAGTAGTATAGATTGTGCAAGCTTGACTCATCCTCCATCGATATATATCTCTTCCCCATTTATAAATATCGTAGAGGGTAATCTCCTCTATCTTGACTACATGCTTTTGGAAAACCTAGGTTGATCCTAGTGTAGGGATTACTACCCTATGGATATGCAACCTTAGCATTCATCAGCTCCCTTTAAACCAACCCGTCAGGTGCTAGTTCATGTGTGTCTCCTATTCCTCAATACCTTTGTAGAAAAAAATACTTAGGATTACAAGCCATCGAGACATGTTTTTGGCTTGTCATACAAGTCAATGTATTGATTATATATTGTATGAGTTTCATCATGAATGAATTGAAGTTGTAAAAATTATTTTTGTGTTAAACTTTGACCAAAACTTCATTAATATTTTATTACACAATTTTACTCGCAACTATCGTATTACTTTTGGATAAGTTATGATGAACAAAACATGGGTTCAAAGTCACACTTTTACCATAAAATGCATGGTATAAGCATATGGTTAGAGCAAGTCAATTTGTGAGATCAATTTCATCTCAGTAAAAACAAGTAATAGAAAATAATTTTAAGAAGCTCAATAGTTGGTCAAGAAAGATATCATTTGTGAATATGTGAAGTAAACTTTTAAAAGATAAACAATAAATATATAGACAACAAATAAAGAGAAAAAATAGTCTAGATATATAGACTTCTCTCAGTAGTCATGTACATGTGTATGTGAATTTTGTTTTTTTATGGAAAATATGGATCTTTAAAATGATTTAGAATTCTTGGCGAAGCATCTACATTCAAACACCACCACTCAACATGACCTTAGTGGTGCCCCAACATATCCTCGCATGAATCACCTTGAGAAATTCGCCAATGTAAGCTAACAAACTCATGGAAAAATTCAACTCATGTTTATTCTCATTGTTCGCAGAATCAAATTCCTCCAAAAACACCATCCACAAGGGGAAATTTAGCAAAGGAAATCCCCCTTCACAATTTAGCACTCCATTTTGTACCTTCTCTAATGCCAAATGATTTTTTTGTCCGATTTTAACACGAAACAATATTACAAACTTTCAATTGATTCATCTAGAACTCATAATAAATAATCCACTACAACTCCTATTTACAAGAGGTTAACTAACCGCATAATATTTTCACCTCCTATTTTGGTGAGTGGGTGAACAACCACAACCTTATGTATAACAATATCTACCTTATTTATATATATGAGTTATTTATAACAATTCATATATTATATGATTATATATCACACATAATATTATATTATCATAGATAATATAATATATAAATTATAATGTTTATACTAACAATAATACTCCAAATAGTTAGTAGATTGAGCTACAACATTTATAAGAAATTTAACATTAATATCAGTGCTCATTAGGTTTTCCTTTGTTTTTAGATTTTCCTTTAAATTTAGAATTATAGGTATTAGGATCATTATAAACATATTTGATCTTGTTCATTACAAGGAGCTTAGCCTCCCATTATTTTAATGTGTGATATAGCTCATCAAATGATTGAAATTTTTAAAGATAAGTGGTTTTTATAGAGTGAGAAGACTCGAGTGAATAAATCTTAAGCTCATCATTGTCAGATAGGATATTGTTCATTTTAGCAAGCATAGAATTTTTGTGCCCAACATAGTAACTAATGTGTTCATTAGAGCCTTATCGTGATCTTAAACATTTTAGCATGGGATATTTTATCCCCATATTGATTGAGAAATGCAAGGAATTGATTAGCCAAAGGGGTAAATACCTATATGAAATAATATGAAGATCATAAAGAATATCAAAATGCATAACTTTCGAGGATTTTATGAAAGACCTTAGTAAGTAATAAATTATTGTAAGTGTAGTCTAAGAAAACGACATGAAAAGTGTGAAAGTGTTATTCAGATCACTTTTTCCATCATAGATAGGAAACTTATGAGATAAAAATCGAGAGGAAAGGGATATGAATCCAATTTAGGTTCAAGTGGGTCAGAAGGAATTAAATATATTCTATCATATTAGAAGAGCTAAAGGAACCTTATTCCAATTATAAATTTTTATATTGTAAATTAAGTTTAATATACTCAAGATATCAGTGTAACATAAGTAGATGTGAAGTGCCATAAGTATGCATATCAAATGTAGGAATATTAGTAGTCAAAGGAATAAGAATGGTAACATGTTAAGTGGGGATAAGGTTTTCCCCTTAGATATAGGAACAATAGATGTAACAATAATAAATGTACATAGTGTAATATGTAGGGTGAAGCACCCTAAAAAAGGACTCCTTATTAGATTTCTCAATGTAGGAAACTTTAGAAGAAAGAAGTACCAAGATTATTTGTTTGAGTAGAATTCTTCATTGAGTTAATTAGAACACATATATCATGGGTTGTGAATTTAAGAAACAATATACCGGATTGGAGGAAATCACACATCATAGGAATTGTCTTTCACGAATTGGATTGAAGACTATGTCTATACAATATGCATGTGTAATGACACAATTATTTACCATGCAGGTAATATGTACAAATAAAAAGAGGATAATGTTGGTATATGTAGACACCTAAATCTAACTACATGGTTTTAATACTAAAATTGCACTAATTATCCTCTTTCTTTTCATTTTGTTCTAATTACTGATTTCTAGCTAATTAACTAACATTCCCTTTCATTTTGGTCAATTAATGACACTTCATTAATTAACTAGCCTTCTCCCATCCTAGATGCCAATTAACGACACTTTGTTAGTTATAATCCTATTTTAATTAATTAATTAACCATTATTAATTAATTAAGCCTTTCAATCTCGTATTTAACTAATAAACCTTCTTATTAGTTAAATCCCCCTTTCAAACCCTTCAAATTCTACTAATTTCCTTCTAAATCATCTCCAAATGGCTTCTATAAGCTTAACTTGGTCTATTAATTAATCCTAGTTGATTAATTAAATCACCTCCAACTCATGTGAGTTGCTAATCTCTATGTAATCTCTTATAATCATATTTATCGCTTTTCTAATTCTATTTTACATTTATCCCACATTCATTAGGTCAGTAAGTTTCTCCAAAATTGGAAAGCTATATAAAGAACCTAGTACACCTTGTCCAAATTTACACCATGTCCTTGTAAGACATTTGCATATGATAAGATCATTTCATACTTGGAGGGCTTATTGATAAAGTAACCATTTCCATATTTTTACTTGGCAAAGATTAGTAAGAGAAGAACCAAACATGGCAATTAAGCCATATTTGTGAGATCTCTTCCTCTTCCATAGATAATTCCTTTAATCGCATGTAGCTATGTTCAAATTTTCACTACATGGGTACCTACATTTACAAAGCACATCCAAATATCAAAGGATTGGTTTTCATTTAATGTTTTAATGTTTAATGCACATTAGTTAATATTTTTCTTTTTATCTTTATCATGATGTTTATGTTGTTGATTAACTAAGTTAGGATTCTACTTGGTGTTAGTTTCCTTTCATTAGCTTAGATTAATTCAATCACATGCATACATATGGCATGCTACAATGCGACACCTCGAGGTAGCTTTTCATCTTATTATCCCCATTATTTATCGGGTCACCTCTCGGGTATCCCTTCACCTTCTTCTATTTTTGGGTCACCTCCTAAGAGCTCCATCGATGCAGCCCTAGAATTTACTATGAATAACCCATGCTATACAGCTTCGCACACATCACTCGGCCCGAGCCGAGCACTCACCCGGCGCACAAAGGCGTAAGGTCCCTCATTAGAGTTACTTGCAGATACAAAATGTTAGTATGATGGTGCATACAAGTATTCAGATTCATTAACAATAGTAAACAACACATAAAGTGCATAAACTAGATCAATATCTTAAAATATATGTAAGATGAACTAAACAATGACTATAACAAGATTTACCATGCAAAGAACAAGATTCGGGTCATGTTCAACACTATTATCCACCCAATATGAACCATTTTATTAAATATTATAAAACACGTAAGCTTCTTATATTACATAAGTATCTCCATGAGTAATGCATGTGAAAAAAACCAGCAACATAACTTCTACAATTTAACACACCCTAAACCGTGCAAATTAATACATATATATACGGGTGGGGACTTGCCCTTTACCACCCATGCACTTCACAAAATAGGTCACATGCTAATAATAACCATGAACCTTTACAAAAGGATGTACAACATGCAATTTTTCTAACAATAGAATTCCTATCATTAACTCTGAGTAGAAATCCTATTATTAGCCTAAACTATGCATGGTGCTGCCATTGCTTTGTTCCCAAAATACCATTATGTGGACTAAGTCTTCATGTATTTGTGTTCTTAACACACTATCTCCAAGAATAGCCCTTATCCACAAAACGACTAAATCCTTAATTCAAAGTGTTATGGCACGTGCTTGTTCTTTGCTATTCTCTCGCTCCCGAAATGCGCCTCAGTCCAAGCAGTGTGCATCCTTTATGTGCCTTTACCTTAGAGCAATATGTTATCTTCTCAACATTACCCCACACTAAAGTACATTTCCACCCACAGAAATGGGTAATTCCTTCTTATGTCTCCAACAATAAATAATAAGGAATGAAAGAATGAATGAAGAACTATACAAAAGAATGAAGTTTACTCTACAATACCCTCTTCCTCAGGTAGGACTAACTCTGGATATTCATTTTTGAGTTCATCCCTCTAAGGTTTTCTAGTCACTTAATGCACTCCCTATATTTTCTAGAATGTTTGTCACTATGACGTCCATTTCATCCTGAGTGATCTTTTCCTTTTCATTTTGCAACACTTAGACAACATTTTCCATACTTGAGACCATTCCCTCCATGGAGTCCATTTTTCATGCGCTTATAAGTTTCCCAAGTTCAGATCGATCTTATCTTCAGGTGGATCTTCGGGCCTGTGAAGGGCTTCGTGCTTTGCTTTTACCAGATTAACCTCTCTCGCGTGCCCAAGTGTTTTGTCCTTCATTTCCTTCAACACTTCATTATCCTCTGCTGTAGTTATGATTATTATTATGGTGTTCGCACCGCACACATGTTCAAATCTTGATCTCGCTTTCTTTAGTTCATCTTTTAATGCTTGGAGCAAGGCCTCAAAACTTGAAATTTTCCTAACAATGGTATCCCTTGCTTTTATTGTTTCTTCCGGGCAGATCTTTTAGTGTGGCTATAACAATGGGCTCTTATTCAAAACCATATCCACCTCAAGTGTGCAAATAATGCATCAGTAGAGGGAAACTTATGAGGAAATTTAGACTCCAATTGATGCCTTACCTAAGGATATGATCACCAAGTTCTGTGAGACATGCTAACAAAGGCCTCATCATTCCTTATCTTCTTTCAAGTGCTTTATCTCTCAGTCTTATCCTTGTTATATCCAAGTAGCGCCCGAATGGTGGTTGTCTTATCAATGTTCCTCCATGCCACTTCGCATAGATACCTGACAAGGCATTTCTTACTCTCATCGGGTCATTACGGAGGTTTTATATTCATGTGCCTAATCTAGCTAAGTTGCTTTACCCAATACAAGACACATGAATTCTCGCACACATCAAAATATGGTTCGTCCATGTGTTCTACATGGACCAGACAACCGCTTTCTAGTCACACATCGGGCCTTTTCTATGTCCATTAACTCCCATCCATATAAATCATTTTGGCCCTACTATGCTCTAAGTAATCCCAAAGACATGAATGATTTTGTTAGATTCCTCTATTTACCCCATAGTCAAGCCATCATAGTCCTCACCTACCTTCCTTTCCTTGTTTTATTTCCCTGGTGAACCCGCGCTAGAATCTACAATGGCTCCTTCACTTTCACTTTGTCTCGGGAGCTTTGAGGCATGTTAGATAGCTTTCCTATCTCCTCTTTTGTCTCCTCGACCCCCTCCTTCATCATTTTTCATTTCCTCATCACGAGGCTCCTCTGTATTTTCGGGCTACATCGGGGTCCCTCGTGCACTTTCACTAAACTCATCCTCTTCATCCTCCCCGAACTTTAACTTTCTCCTCTTCTTCTTTTCATGTACTTCTTTCTGCAGGGAGATCCAAGTTGATCTACATAGCAGGTTGTGATGGCCGCACACTCGAGTCCTTTTCCTTCGAACACCCTTTAAATCGGGTGTTTCTATTTATTGGGTATGTATATAAGTTGAGCGCGCATGTTTCTAAGTCTTACTCCTCTTCATGTTGTTGGGGAGGAGTAATCTCACAGCTCAATTTCTTTAATGTTAGAGGGATGCCTTCATCCGCTGCACGCTAAAGCACCACCGTCTCTACTCATCTTCTTCTTCTTCCAATGGTGAGGTGGGATTTTTAACCGCTTAGTGATCCCAACTATATGTTTCCTTCGTGGGCTTGGTAAAGCATAAATTCATTTTCTGAACATACTTACCTATTTTCAGCCTAGGCTTAAGCTAGATATAAATCAATGTATAACCCATTATACCCAATGGACAACTGATAGGCTCTATGGTTATAGTTGTCATCTGTATATGAACCTCTCGATATAAAAAATACCTCATGGGTATGTGTAAGGCTTTCTCGAGGCATGGTAGTTATAAGTCACAATCTTATTCTTTTGCATTGTAGATTAACCTTCATGCGTTACGGGAAAACCTGCATGAACTGGTCTACCTGAAGAATCACAATAGAAGCGTATAAGGGAGTTTCACCAGGGACTCCATGTCTCATTCTTCATTACTGAAAGCTTAGTAATGTAAACATGTTGGTACACAAAAATTGTACCACCTTTTCCAACCCTCTTGATGACAACTCCTTGTAGGAATTCCTCCTTTTCTCTTCAAAGGTCGCACGAGGCTCATGTTTCCACATCTTTTCCTCGTTGTAATGGCCCACTACCATAGATCCCTTAAATAAATACTTCTCAAACCTCTCTCGCTTCAGATATTTATTCTTTGCATGATACTCCCGAATATTATTTTTTCGCCCATCGGAGCCAATCTGTAATTCAACAAAACAAGAGATGGAAAATCGAAGTGCGCAAGAGCATCTTCTCACCTTTGACACTTCTTTAATGATGGTATATGTTATGTATCTTGCTTGAGTTATAAATTTCCTCGTGCATATCTTTCGCAATGTGTATGCCACATGGTGTTCTACTTCTAGAACCACCTCTCCCGATCATTCAACTTTGTGAGGCGTGCAGCCCTCCCGTATAATAGGTACTTCTCCATTCTCGCATTGACCCTTTCAGTAACTCCAGCTTCTTTATGGGTGGCCAAAATAACTCACTTTGTCAAATAAGTCACTACCGTAATAGCTTTTTTCTACTGCTCCTTCAAACTTGTTAGGCCCACAATTACAGGGTGCTTGATGATCCTAATCAACCATCAATAAAATAAAAGAAGTCCCTGCGGACTCTTACCTCATAATCCATCAGCTGATATAGCTTTAGGTTTTATAAAGCGAAGGGAGTTCATATAAAACTATAAGACCCTACCTTCTTCAACAACTTCTCTCCAAGATCATCATGTAGACATGCATGTCATCGGCAATGCGCTTGCTTGTCTTTCTTCTTAACAAACGCATCCAACTCTTCCTCATTGTCATTACTTATGAAATGATTGTAGCACACTTACCTTTCTCCTGCACGAATGTGAGAATCCTACCACATCCATGATTATGTCCTAATGGGTACTTGTATTCGCTAAAACGGGGGCATCCTTGATCTCCACCTCGCTTTCTACCTTCTTCTTCCTTCTTCCTACTCTAGGTGCTCTCATTAGGTGCTATGGCAAGACAAGGTCCGCACCTTTTTACTTCTCTCGAGAGAAACTCTCAGTGCCCCAGCTCAAAATTACATGCCCTAGCTTCTTCTCAAACCCTACACTTTATTTCTATTCTCCTGACAAGCCTCTTCTTCTGCTCAAACCATTCTTTAATGGGGACGTAAGCCAATTCCTCTTGCATGCACCAATATACTTCCTCTCGCCCGGTTTCACAGCCTCTCTGCACCTCAACCGTCTTTCTCTCTGCTTCGTCACAATTAGACGCTTTAAATACTTTGATTGCGGAGGGGCAAAGTGCAAGTGAACCCGCATCACATCCTTACATAGATTTGGAAAATTTATCACATTTATCGCGACCTCTACCTACTTCATAATCCACTCGCATTAATCCTGATCTGCTTACCAAATTTTCATGCAATACACCTACACACCACATCTATAACCTTCTCTAGCGCACCTTTATACCTTTTCGCTGACAGTACCTCCTTTTAAGTTCTTCCATGTGTCGAAGCACCCCCGCCAATGTGTCTTCCTTTAAGTAGTTTCTACGACAACATTATAGTACACCAAAATTAGGTCACACTCCCTTGGTCCTTTTCAAATTTCCAATCTTAAACATATTCACCTAACCATAATGCTTCTTTTACCCCCACATTATATATTAGTTTAATTATTTATAATTAAAGTAATACCCATGCTCACAATATTCATTATTTAATTACCTTAATTAAAACTAATTTCCACCTCACCCAAACACCTCACCCACTCGACTTTCACTCTAGACACTCCTTATCATAAACATATTCTAAGCATGTTTCCATTTTACTTAGGACCCAATATTCACTCACCATAACTAACTAAGACTTAGCCCTACTCCGCTTTAATTAACTAAGACTTAGTGCAACCCTAAAATCACATGCTTATTCTCCCTCTAACCACATTCTCCTCCTCATTAAAATGTAACATTCTATTTTGATCCATAGATATAGAGCAGAAAGCTAGCCCAAAAGATCTCCAAATATCCGGCATTTTTAGTAAACCTAGATTTCCCACCTTAACCAGTCATCGCTTGTACACCCTAAACCAATGTCAGTCGCCATGAACGGTCTTTGGTTATATATTCATTTTTGGTAACCTTATATTTGATAGTTGGTCATTGGCATTCTCGAAGTTTTTCGAACGAATGAGACCTCGCATGACAAACAAGAAATCCAAAGCCCTTTTCACACATATCCAAATAAATTATAACTTTTTCAACACCAGAGATGGATCACAAGGTATTTCAGCATTCATGGTATAATTTGGGAAGAACTACCATAACACCGAGCACCATTCCGTACGCATCAACCATCATCATCATCTAGCCATTAAATACGCAAACACTAAGAAGTGTATCTCTAACCTACATCATTTCATACTTTTATAGATTACATAGCCATCTTTGTTTATCGCATTCATTCGCATTTTTCAAGCAATAATAACTGAAC
>CM031241.1:265193889-265291579 GCA_018340775.1 Taxus wallichiana var. yunnanensis
TTGGCAGTCTGGCAGGAGTTCCACCCCTCATACCTTGCTAACACTACCTATTTCTCTTCTTGTTTAAATTTCAGCTCCATACTTTGGTAGTTTTGAGTAAATTCGCCCAAGGAATGTGGCAGTTTTAGAACACCCAAGACTAAATTGGTCTCACCTGTGCTAATAACATAGAAATCATCCTTTACACTTAGTACTTTACCAAAAAGTGTATGAGGCGAGGTATTCTGTCATAATAATTGGGAGTGTAAATTCATCTACTAGCATAACATTGAAACCTTTGAAGATTTCAGCCTTCAACTTCAATCTCTCTTCACCAGACTTTCATCAAGAAAGTTCCAGATGCGGTTTATGATCAGATTTTGATTGTTGTCTGTGTATGTCTGATTTTTAGAAATCACAACAGCGAACTTGCTAATTTTGAAGCCCAAAGGTTAGGCACTTTTCAGTTATTGTGTCTGAGGACAGCTGTCTCCTAGAATTATAATAAATAAATTCAGCCTGGTGACCATAGTGGCATCTAAAAGTTGTCTTCTACACATCCTCCTCTCTGACCTTAATCTGATGGTATCCAGATCACAAATCTATTTTAGAAAAATAGATTGCACCATGTAGCTCATCCATCAACTCATCAATGTGAGGCACAAGATACTTATTCTTAATGGTCTTCTTATTCAAGGCACGGTAATCTATGCACATCCGCATGGTTCCATCCTTCTTCTTCACCAAAACTACCGAAGAAGCAAAGGGACTGGAACTAGGCCTGATATGTCCCATGTCTAGAAGATCACGTATGGTCCTCTCAATCTCATCCTTAAACCGTTTGGGGTGACGGTAAGGATTTGTGACCACGGGCTTGCTTGTCCTCAAGCTCGATCACATGCTCAAATCCTCTATCTGGAGGTACACCTAGAGGTATATGCTGAAAACTGCATTGTGCTTGTCCAGTGGCATGGACATCAACATGATACTCTGGTCTATCCTCACCTAAATCCTTGGTGAAACCAAGCACTGAACTGCCCAATCCACATCATTGTGCTGAATATCCTCTCCATCCGTTTGGCGGTGACAACTCTGGGTGCATCTGAAGATAATCCTCTCAAGACCACATTCCTACCCTCAGGACTTAAACTTTAGCTCCATCTAAAAGTTAGTCAAAACTCGCCAAGTGAGTGAAGCCATTGTACTCCAAGCACTATGTTGGTCTCTCCAATGCCAACAATATAGAAATCATCGGTAACTGTATAGTTACCCATAGTGATGCTTAATTGTGGGATCCTCGTGTACATCTCATGGACTCCCATTGGCGGCAACAATAACATTGAAGCCCTCGAAGTCTTCTGCTGTAGACCCCGTCTCTCTACCAAAGTGGCATCAATAAAATTGTGGGTGGCCCCACTATCAATCAACACTACCACACGTTGTCCCTGCATGACTCCTCGAACCCTGAATGCCTTGTACTTGGGGGTACTAGACAATGTAGTTATGGTCTCAGTGGGAAAAGTCTCCTCTAGATCTCAACACCCACACTATCCAAAGCATCATTGTCATCAAGCTCATGAGGGTCTACTACCTCCTCTCCCTCATCATCACTATCCTCGTAGACCTCAATGTAATGGGCCTTGCCCTTCCTAGAGCAATTATGTCCACATGCCCATGGCTGATGACACTCATAGCATAGCTTCTTCTGCCTCAATTCCTCCCTAAGCTCTGGTGCAATGCCTGGCTTCCTAGCCGAGTCCTATCTCTGTCATCCTGTCTAGGTGGAGGCATTTTTTGCTGAACTTTGGGTGGGAATCTAGACTTTGGAGTAGACAACTCCAAATCTCAGAGCTCTCCTAATGGCCTCATGTAATGAAGGAGGCTCAAATGCCTTCACAAATCCAGCCAAAGCATCTGTCAATCCTGCTATAAATAATGAAGTCAACCTCATCTCAGAAATATCAGGAACCATCACTGAGAGTCTCTGAAAATCTGCAATGTACACATCCAAGGAACCTGTTTGTCTCAAGTGAGTCAACTCTCTGAAGAATCTATCAGGATCTCTCTTGTCAAACTTGTCCTCTAACCTCGTGTGAACTCTGCATATGTAGCAATGTGCATGTGCCCTTGTGTCACAAGTCCATGATGCCACCAATCATGTGCATCTCCCTCAAGATGTAGGATTGCAAACTTAATTGCATCCTCCTCACGCATGGGGTTCAAATCAAAATAGGTCTTCAACTTTTGAACCCATGACCGTGCGGTACACTTCTTAGAGCCATCAAAGTGTGGGATAGAAATCTGCCCCAAACGCCTTTGTAATTTAGGTACTTGCATATGATGATCTCTCTTGGGCTTCTTTACTAATCTTCATCCTTGATAATGCTAGAAATGCATATTATCTCTGAAACCCTCGCTCAAAGATTGGTATTTTTCCAACAAGACTCCTCATCAATCACCTTTGTTGGTTGCCCTACATGTGCTTCAAAATCTCTCAAGAAAGAAGGCTCATGAAGACTCAAAGGCTTGTTAGAAGAATGGGGGATTGCTGCCCGAATCACTGCTCTCACCTTTTTCCTTATTATTCCCAAGATCTGATTTGATTCATGTTTTGTGTGAGCTGACTCAAGTAGAGGTTGGTTGTCTCTTGTTGCTTCACCATGTTGATGAACATCTTCTTCATAAAATCCTCATTGAGCTCTTCCACATTCTCTTCTGATCTGCCATATTTTGACCTTCTTTTTGAGGGTGTATTCCTCCTGGAATATACCTTCATTCACTACCCAACAGGTTGGAGGAAAGGTGGCTCTGATACCACTGAAATATCCCTTTTAGGATATCTCTCTAAAACCCAGAAATTAATTAAAAATCTGCAGACTGTAATTCTGATTTTTCCAGGACAACAAGGTACAAAATCTAAAATATTTTATATCTTCAAAAATATTCACTTCCAACAATACCCAAAAGCTTAAAAAGATGTAGAAAAATATAGAGAATGATAAACAACTGAGAAATAATTTTTAACAGCCAGATCTGATCTTTATTTTATTTATTTTATGACAGCAAATGAGGAGAAAGTACAGCTGACCGTAAACTCCAGAATATCAAGGGAAAATGATTGGAATAATTTTATTTGGCATCAATATGATAAGAACAATCTTCAGATCTGAAATCTCCAAAATGGCCACAAAAACCCTTCCAAAATGCTTTCCGAATCTCCTAGGTAGGTCGCTCCACTTGGGAAGAAACCCAACAAGCCCCAAATCTGAAAATAACTAAAACCCTTGATGAAGAATGGTTGTCCTCTTTCTCTGAATCTGAAATTTTGATTACTCTCCAAATCTGATCCAAAAATCTGAATAACAAGCTAGGGATATGGGTGAAAAACCCTCACCAAAGAATGCTCTACCAGCTAGGGATGGATCTCTCACCACCGAAGCTAGGGATCTTGTAGAATCTGACCTCCACAAGCAAGAAGACTGAAAATAGCAAGAGCTCAAAAATGGTTGCATGCATGAATGAATCTCCAAAAGACCCCAAAGGTATATTTATAACCTTTTTCCTCAAAAACCCTAATCGCACCCCTTTGGGAATTTTCTCATAAACATAAATATAACTTAAGTGACTTTATTGTGCACATACTATAAAAGTACACTTAAGTTGTCCCAATGAAGAAATAGAACATAAAGTACCACCTAGTCGCCCATCACTTAAGTCAATGACAAAATATAACATAAAGTGAAGGTGGTAATAAAATAACCCATACCCAATAACCTCCAACGTCTCAGCCCCTTGGGTATGACCAAAGCTAAGACGGAAATAAGCCTCTAGGCCTCTGGCGTAGGAATGGGGACATTACAGGAAAGCCCTTGAACTTGTGCCCCGATGGGAAACAAATACACATCTTTACAAAAACTTAAAACAAGATTGTACACGTAGAGCCAAATCTTTTCTAAAAGAGTTTGAAGTTCCCAATACTAAGGGGGGAAACAACCTCCTAAAAGACAATATGGCATCTTGCTCTCGAAAGAAATCTAGTGACCGCTAACCAAGTTGTATGCCATAAACTTTCCGTAACCATCCAACTATCCCTAAATGAGGCCCTTTCCAATAAAGAGTGCGATAATAAAGAAAGTGAATTCAGCATGCAACCATTTCCAAAACCTTGTGCTAGCAAGCATTTCCAAAAAATATGGTCTACCGTTTCATATTTCACACATGCATACAAAAACATTTTTTGAAGCAGTCTTATTGATTGTGCTTTAACCATTAGACTACGATGAAATACTAACCAACCGAGGACCTTGTGTGTGAAGAATGCTCGAGGTTTTCCAAATAACTTGTCATCACGTTGCCATCTCACTCAAAGTCGTTTTCCGCCATTGCTTGTTCAATCGTGGAGCAATAAGAACATAGAGATGCACTTGATGGTACAAGTCCTTTGAATTGTTTCATGTCCCTTTTAGAGGCATATTCAGAAGACTTTAACCCATTTTTGGCAGGTGGGTCTAAGGAAGAAAGCTACGGGAAAATATGAATTATATTTTTATTGTTGCTTAGATAGTTGTTTTCATTTATTATCATTTATCCTATTGGAAGCACTATGCTCCAATAGTGAATCTTTAGTAGTTTAGTAATGATGGTAGTTTAGTAGTTTAGTAATAATGGTATTTGAAGGTCCGAATAGGATGGGCGTTACATTTCAAGCACCCGTGGGCCCTTGAACTGCCAATGGATTAAAGCCAAGATTATCACGCCAAGCTGCCTTATTTCTCTTAAGAGGTGTCAAATTAGAAATTATAAATACACTAGCATTGCCAACCATGTCACAGATCTGGAAAGACCCCTAATTTTATGGACATGCTGTGTAGAAAATTCTAGCAGCAGGGCATATATTCTTGTTTGTTTCCTTCCCGCTTGAGAGACTTCTTAGAGGTTTTCTCTACGGCAAGCAAGCAAGGAGGAAAAGGACTTCCCTTGTTGCTTGGGATGTCTGCACTCTTCCAAGACCTCAAGGGGGATTGAGAATTCCAAACATAAGGGCAATAATAAGAAACGCGTTTTATACAGCTCAGGCATTGCCGCAATGTTGAGGTAGGGTTTGCCTTTGGCAGCATGGCTGCAAGATGGTAGAGATGTAGCAGCCCGACAGAATTAATAATGTACACTTCCATCGCCAAAACCAACGGTGTGAGTTAATGTGATGAGATCTTCAAAGTAATGGCACGTCTGAAAGGAAACTTCATTATGCCATGTGTTTGATAGCAGCAGCCATTGTGAAGTATGCCAAGGCGGAGGGTGGCAAGCAACAATACCAACACTTCAATAAATCAAAATAGTGCCCTTTTGCAAGTCTTGAATGCCAACAAACAACCAAGGAGGGACTAGTCTGTGCACAAGTGGCAAAAGTCTCAAGTGAAAGGGTGACTAAACATCACAAGTAGTGTAATAAAGTTCATGGCTTGAGTTGGAATGCCAGCACAGTTCATGCAAGTGGAAGTAGAGATATTGATTTGTTGAATACTAAGAGTGGAGATAGCATTGAACAATGTAGATTTCCGATGCTTCAACAAATAACATACAATGCCAATGGTCTAGGGGCGATGATTGCACCCAACGGGAATAGATATCGGAGCAATGGAGCTAAAGGCAAAGCAGCAGGACAGTCAGAAAGTGACTGAATGAGAGCTCCAATTGGACGGTGGTAGCGTTTAAAGATGTGGAGGAAGCGCTGACCATGTAAGAGCCCATATAATGCAAAGCCATCACAATAACTCCAACATAATATATAGTGGACAGAAATCTTCCCATGCAGCAGATGTCAAACAAAAGCCAGTGAGCAAGGCCACTATGAATGCCAAAGCAGGCTATACGGCATGGGGCGGAAAATAAAATAAAATTTGTTATTGAGATTTCAAGCTAACGTGGCGAGCTTGAACGGATTAATAGCTACCAAAGAGCTCCACACTCTAATACCATATGTGGATGAGCAAATGGATTAACAGATCAAAGATAGTTTCCAAAGAAAATAACCACAAAGGTAGCTCAAGCCAACAATCAACCCCACAACAAAAAGAAAACCAGCACTAATATTATTTCTCCAAGATGCTTCAAAAAGCTACAGGAATTCCTAATATATAGGTAGGAAAGTTTGTTTGACTACAAATAATTTTCTGTAGGAAACAAACATTAGTTAGGAGTGTAATATTAGGGACTAACAAAATGACTCCAGAATATCACTCAAACTAGCTAATCTCCCTAAATGAGCTTAGAGATATTTAGTGTGAACTAACACAAAACTAGGATAGATTAACGAAAACCACTTAATATAATCCTAATGTGAACACACAACTCCAACAATTGTCAACATTTTAGCCTTTCCACTTTATCAAATATTCTTTTCAGCATGTTATTTTTCCAATCCTGAATCAATTTCTTCACTTACTCTCTTTGGTAGGTGGCTCTTCCAATCTACTTTTGATCGGTACAAGCTTCACTTGTTTGTCCCTCATAGTAAGGATACAAATTTGCAAAATTAAAGATAGCCAATACTTATATCCCTTCTGGTAACTCCATCTCATGTGTGTTCAACGCAAACTTCCTCAACGCTTTACATGGCCCAACCATCTTCCACTTCAGCTTTTCATAGGTTCCTCTTGAGAACCTCTTCTTGTGCATGTGCACTAAGACCATGTCTCCAATGTGAAACTCTCTCTTCTTCTCAAATATGTGTGTTGTTATTGTGCATTGCTCTTTTCCAATTATGTGCACAATTGTTGGTGTATCTTGAGCATATACTCTATGAAGTTTTCGCCTTCAGTTCTCTTCCCTTTTCTCATTGATATTATGCAAATATGTGACACCTCTTTGAATTTGTCCATAAACTATCTGGAATCGTAATCTTTGAGTACATCTATTCACAGAGTTATTGTAGGCAAACTCTGTTTGTGCAAGGACCAAATCCCGTGTCCCTGGCCTCTCTCCAATCAATCATCTTAACAACTTTCCAAGACTCTTGTTGACCACCTCCATCTAATTATCCTTCTGCAGATAATACCGAAAGATGAACTAAAACTTGGTGTCTAGTTTACTCCAAAATGTTCTCAAAAATGCCCAACAAATTTAGTGTCCCTGTCGGACACAATGTCCACGGCAATGCATGCAGTCTCACAACTTCCCTCTAAAACAAGTTAGCTACATATCTAGCATTGTTAGTTTTTACAAGCAATAAAATGTATCATTTTAGAAAATCTATCTACCACAACAAAGATAGAATCACGACTCTTCCATACTTTAATGCTCCCACTGCTTTTCAAGTACTAGCAACAATTGATATAACCTACATTCTGACTTTTCCCTTTTGCCAACTCGCAAATTTTGCATCCTTGAATGCATATTTGTAGCCATTCACACCAGAATGCCTTATTCTCTTAGTTGTGCCAAGGTCTTGTCACCAAAATAACTAGGTAATCCTCTGCTATGCTTCTCCTGAACTAAGTTCCCATGCATAGATCCTCTTGGTATGCACGAATGTAATCCCTTATATTCCAAAATCAGGATACAACAAGATATAATCCACTTGTTAAAAATTAAACAGCTTAGAACGTATAAAAGAAAGTCTTAGAGCAACTTTCCTGGATTCAAATAAGACCCACCCAAAATTTGGATACATGGTATGCTAACTAAAAAGGATATGTTTGATAGTCAGTGATTGTAGCATGAGCAGTTGACTGGAAAACTCTTTCCAGACAATAAAAATCAAATCTGTAAAACTCTATTACAAAATAATGAACCTCAAAGATGTTAATAACTAATTTAAGTATTTTCACTTTGCTTTTGACACTAAAATAGCTGTCTATTGAAAACAAAATGGATGATATGTACCTGAAAGCAAGTGTCCATACACAGGATGTGTGCCCCATCAAAGGAGTTACACATCGACCACTTGATAGGTCCCACATCATAATGGCACCATTTTCATCTCCAGATGCCATGTAACGCCCATCTGGAGACATAGCTATTGATAAGACCATGCCTCTATGACCAACAAACATGCACACATTCACCAGTTTGCACATCCCATAATCTGACAGTCTTGTCACTAGATCCAGTAGCAATATAGTTGCAGTTGGCGTGCCACTGCACACACTATATTCAAAATTGCAAAGTTGAACACACAAAAAGAGTAAGCATTTCAAGTGGTGTAGCTAGTGGAAAATATATGACTAGAATAGGAGCAGAAAACTAAAATCTGACTGTTTAAAACAAGCTACGATGGATGAATAGGATAAATATTAGCATCAGTACAGAAGACAAATTCATCAATTACAACGAAACAGTCAATCATAATAATGCTGAATGTTGTGAACCTAATTAAAATGAACTGATTCCTACCATTGCTCTGTAGGGGTCATGACCCCACCCACACATTTTTTTATCATCTCCGCTTTATTCACACTTCCATCCATCACCATTCATATCTGTCCTCCCATTTATATTTATACTTATATTTCCATTTACAATTATATTAACATTTATATCTGTGTGTTTAGGTGCACGCATGTGTGAGTGCCCACGCATGGGTGAATCTCTATACCATTTCACTGAGCAACATCTGTCAGATATAATAAATCATCAAACCTTTAAGAAGATCATCAAGGATTATTTGCACCGGACTCAAAACAAACATATGTGTGTCTGAAACCATAATTTATTTTATATTTTCTGATGTTTTGTACACAATTCATGGATATATGCATATATATTTCTTTTTCAAACACACCTAAACCTTTTTGCCACCAACTTTGTGTGTCCATATACGGTGCAGTGGGACACATAAAGGAACCCAAGTAACTGAAATGTCCCTCTTTCTAAAATAACCATGGTGAAGACCCTTGGCCTATTTTGTCTACCTGACGGCCAAAGGGGAACTTAAGGGTGACTAAGTCATCTATAAATTATTATTAAGTGCCATAAAGAAAAAAATATATATTTAGCACTTGTAATAATATTATGACTTAATATTGTATCTAATCTAGGATGGAATAAGGTCCAAAGATATTTTGTATTCATCCTAGGGGCTTTGGCGACTTGACTTGGAGTGGACAATGAGGTTTTAGAAGAGATAAAAGAGCCAACATAATTTTTGTATCCTTCCTAGGCAAAAATGCGACTTGGTTTAGAAAGGAAAATGGAGGGAAGAAGGCATTAAATATTGTTGTTAGCTGATTGGTTGCTTTGGATGGTATCTTTTGGGTCCCTTCTTTCCCTTAAGGAAGAAGTCGACTTGCCTTGGGCTCCCATTCTAGCATTTCATATTCCAAAATTGTCTATGAGCTAAGGGCTGTTGCTGCAATTATATGAGGATGAAAACCCTCAGAAATTGGTGAAGGGAGAACGTAAACTCTTCCTTGGAGTGTCATTTTGTGAGTGGAGATTCAAGGCGAAAAATCAGTTTATTTAAACAAGCAATATATTGGCTGGAGCGACCCAGTTTGGGACAGGTTTTGCAGTGTTCAGGAGGTTAAAAATTCAGTTTCAAATCTGTTATTGGAGGTTCATTTCCAGCTATTTATTCCAGCACTTTTTGGCCATTTTGTGGAGCTTCAATGGCCACAATCTGCAGACTTCTGGTAATAAAATACAGATTTTGGAGTCACTGTTTTGGTAGTAAACTCTACCTTTATTCTCCATAAATCAGCTTTATTTCAAAATATAAAAATAA
Source organism: Taxus wallichiana var. yunnanensis (assembly GCA_018340775.1). NCBI lineage: Eukaryota > Viridiplantae > Streptophyta > Pinopsida > Cupressales > Taxaceae > Taxus > Taxus wallichiana. Next base: position 265,203,593 of record CM031241.1, read on the forward strand.
ATAAAAAAATTTCTAAATTTTGGGGACGGCGGGGGGACGGCTGATTAAAAAATATATAAATATTTAAAATAAAAAGATATAGTGACTAAATTATATAAATAAGCTGAAATAAAACCATTTGAGATTTAAATAAGGTGAAACTTGAACTCATAAACATCAAATACATTCCTTAATACTATAATATCAATATGTTAATGTCATAAATTGAAAATTCATAATACATATTTGAATTTTGAATATGAGACAAGCTGAAATTTGAAATTTCAAATATATTAATATTACAAAATATAAAAGTAAAACCATTCTAAATTACGATTGATCAAGTGACAATAGCTAATATTCATATCATTAATCTCATAGCCAAATACACCAACAATTGTCTATTGTCAATATTACAAAAAAAGAGGACAACTACAAGTATCAGCCTAAAAATCAGAATCTCCATCTGAAGCAATATCCATGAACTCCTCCTCGCTGGTACTAGCATCCTCGTCCTCAAAGGTAAGCCCAATCAATCCTCGTTGCACAGTGTTGTCCTCTTCAACCTGCCTCGGCTCCTCGGGATCTACATCCCACCGTAATGCTGGAGTCTGTTTGTACTCAGGTGTCTTGCGATCTATAAGGCAAAGCGTACATGTGCACTTCTACAAGCTTCTCCGCTCTCGAATGTAAGCCTATTCCTCTTAATAGAGTGTATCCGACCATACGTAGACCAGTTCCTCTCGGAGGCGGAGGAGCTAGAAACACAGGAAAGGAGGCGAATGGCAAGTGGTCGCAGCGATCTGGAAGCCCATACGATCGCCACTGACTCACTTTGGCTTCTCTGTCTTTAATGTTACCCTGTCTGCCTTTGTTGATGTTTTGTACCCATCAAGTTCAGTGAAGTCGAGCCACTCCATTCTGATCTGTGAAGCCTCTTGTGGAGTGTACATTTTTTTAAAAGCCTTCGCCATAAGGCCCTTCTTCACCTCATCATCATCGATGGGACAACTCTGCACTGGCCTCTCCACATACCATTTGGGATTCAGTGCATACGCAACCATATGAAGAGGAGTGTTCAACTTCTCCCATCTCCATTTGAATAATGGGTTGTATATGTTCATTATAGAACTCCAAAGTGGGGTCCCTCACCCGAATAGTTGCCTTCATTTGCCCAAGCATCTTTATCGATGCACTCGTAGATCTCACCAAGATTGGGGCTGTTAGAATCCCCATATTTGATGACACTAAAAACTGGAGCTATAATTGATATGATGTATTTCATATCAACCCAAAATGTTTCCCATGACACCACTTCCTTCACTCTTTTCCCTTGATCTGTCTTGGACTCACACCACCTAGTCGATCTGTGTCATAATCATAATTTGTAGGGGCTCTGCTGACTCAGACATCCTCTCAACAAAATAAAATAGGATGTAAAGCGGGTGTCAACTGGTTTCAAAAATTCCTTCTTCGAAAAATTTCGAAAAAGTGCCAATGATGTGTGGTGATTGCATATGAACTTCTGCACATCTCTGGCATCAGTCACTATCTGGTTAACCCACTGAATCTTCCCTATGTCTTTCAGTGCATTGTTCATGGCATGCACACAACATGGAGTCCAATAAATATGCCTATATTCCCGCTCCACTAGCTTGCCTGCTGCTCTGCACACATAAGCTGCATCTGTGATAACCTGTACAACATTTGAAGGTCCAACCTCCTCAATGGCATCCTTCAAAATCTGAAACTGAAACTCAGCATCTTTTCGCTTCCCAGAACAATCAATTGCTCTCAAGAAGTACGGTCCATCTTTGCAAGAGACAATGATATTGATGAGAGGGCGGTGTCAATATCCGTCCACCCATCCATGATAATCTTTGCATCCATGTGACACCCATGTCACCTTCATCTCCTCCATCAATACATTAACCTTGGAATAGTTTCTATCCAAGATTGTTGTCCTGAGTTTTGTGTCTCCAGGAGGCACATAACTTGTACCTGCTTTTGCAACCTTAGCCATAGCCTCCTTGTAATAAGGAGAGCGAGCAACATTAAATGGAATCCCAGCAGCATAGAAAAATTTCCCAATAGCATCATCTGCCTCTTCCCTTGCCTTTGAATCAAACATGTCAATAACTGAATTTGGGGCTGCCCCCACGGCCTTTCTCTTCCCTCTGCTTTCCACTTCTGACACTTCAAAACTAGAACCAGCCAGAGTATTAGTAAGTTTGCCAGTCCTATGAGCGCTCAATGGAGTATTAGCCGTAGAACCACGAACTTCTGGCACTTTGTCCGTGGTATTTCCATTGAAGATTCTCACCATCTCAGCTCTCTGCTCTAGTGAAAGACCCTTCTACAAGTGCCTGACCCCCTTCTGTAAGATCTGACAAGTGTGCATTGGTCCTAGTGATACTACCATGCCAAGTCAGTGCACATATGTTGCACTTCCATACTTTGCTCCCCCCTCCAGACTTGGGGTTATCAATTATTTGGGCAAATTGTTGCAATGGCTTCTTCTTATCAAATGGTCCAATGGCAAATTTGGACAACATTTGAGAGGGGCAATTGGTAGCACTACCAGCTGAACTACCGATTTCGTTGCCACTACATTTTGTGTCCCTTCTTCACTCTCCCCCATTGTGGCATCACCAACTCTTCCACGGCCACCTATCTCAACTTCCCGTTCAACCCTCTCCTGCTCTGATTCATGCTCTGATTCATACTCATACTCAGAAGAAGAACTCATGGTGATGATTGCTGCAATGAATTAAAAACAACCATAACTATATGATTGATTGATTATGTAATGAATTAATTTTAAAAAAAACGTAGCCATTTAAATTTTAAATTTTACAACCAAACCCTAGGGCCTATGCAAGATGCATTTTTTTAAATCCCACAAACTATATGCATGATTGCATTATGAATGTAGATGCAAATGCTAAAAAACAACCCCTAAAAAATGCAAAAATAATATAAATTTTAAACTAGAAATAAAAATGTAATTAAAAAAAAAAAACGTAACCATTTACATTGTAGTTTGTATAACCAAACCCTATGCAATATGCATTTTTAAAAATCCTACAAACTATATGCATGATTACATTGTGAATGTAGATGCAAATGCTAAAAAACAGCCCCTAACAAATGCAAATATAATCTAAATTTTTTAAAAAAAAAAAACTTTAACATGTATTGTAAGCAAATAAAATTATAAATACCTCTTGCTCCCTCTTGTTCTTGCTCTTTCTTGCTCTTGCTCTTGCTCTTCCTCTTGCCCTTGCTCTCACTCTTGCTCTTCCTCTTGCTCTTGCTCTTGCTCTCACTCTTGCTCTTGCTCTTGCTTGGTGTGAATATGAAATGAGCCCATATTGTAAATTTATAACATAAAATAGCACTTTTAGGGTTAGGGTTAGGTTAGGAATGTTACTTTTATGCTATTAGTCATATACAATAAAAAAAAGTGTTTTTGTGTATTAAAAGTCTGTTTTTTATTGGAAAAGTCGCACCGTAGGGGCGGCGGGGAAACACGTCCTGGGGATGTCCGGGGACGCCCAACGCCCCCGCATCCCCCATCCCCAACGTCCCAGAGGCGTTTCGCCCCCTCCGGCCGTCCCCGGGATGTTTCCCACCAAGTGTGAAAAAAGGAAGCGTGGGGAAAGCGTTTCCACATCCCCGCTGGCGTGACGCGGGACGTCCCGGACGTGTTAAAAAAGGGGGGACGCGCCCCGCGTAGCTATGGTGTGCACAAAACTAACGCTAAAAGATAAAGACAAATGTATTAGTGTGAAGTGCCTATTCACTTTTGCTAAATTGGTATTTGATGAAAGCAATGCAAGTCTTGACATTAACAATGGACAATAACCAACCACTTGATTTAATGGGATCAATGAATTGGAGATAGCGCCATACTTCTTTAATGATGAATGAGTTCTATCTATCGATCCAATTTAGAGATGAGGTAAGGAATTTCACTAAACTAATTTTTTGTAGTTGTTTAATAAGATTCCCATACATTTGAAAATAATAGAGATGAATTTAGGATATTCTAGGGAAGTGGCCTTGCTACTTGACCACATTTTGTCCCTTGTGGAAGTAAATAAAAAAATAGGTATCCAGCAATTGTAGATGTGCTTTTACAGCATCCTGCACAGTTTGATATTGTAGAGGGTTTTTACATCCAAGGAACACCTGAAAGCTGTCAATGCTTTGATAAAAACACAAGTCAAATATGAGATACTTCACGAGATGATTTTCTATGAGGTATTTTGATGCACAGTTAATAATGATAGGCCCTTACTCTTCATATGAAATCAATGCATTATCTCTCCTTCCATTTAAAGGTTGGAAATTCGGACTCAAATTTGGTAAGGAAGAGTATAAAAGTTTAACAAGTGCATCCTTTGGGATTCCATAACAACAATTAAACACAAGTTAATCCAACAAAACAGAACAACTGAATCAGGAAACAAAATTGAGATAATGTATCTTGTTACGCATTTCTATCTTCTGTCATTTATCGTATCATCCATTGGTGATGATGATGCTTTCTATTATAAAAGGAAAAGAAGAGATGAAAATGATATCTTTTAAAACTTGTTTACATTTATACTATTATTTAAGATCAGCATCCAAGCTTGAACAACAAAACTCCTCGATAAAAATTATTCTCATTAGCATGGAAATAGCAATTTGCAATGAAACTTAAGCAAACAATAAACCAAAAAGAAAACACAAGCAAAAAAAGACCATGGAATTTCAACTTACATCAACATCAGACAGATGTCCTGCCATGATCCGCAAAGGATGAATTCTATCCATTGACCAAACTCTGGGCAGTTCGATCATGTGAAGCACTCACAAAATAGTGTCCCACAGGGCTCGGGCTGCATCCTTTCAACATCACAGTCAAAGGAAAATATCAGAAATTCTCCAAAACTGTTAGATCTCAAACTAAGAGTGTCACAACCTATTGAGGAAGCTATTCAAACATAAAAACTCACAATGGTCTCTGTAATTAATTAAGGTACAAATATACATTGAAATGCAAGTCACTTATCGGACATTGACCTTGGATCTGTCGTTAATCAATCTATTTTATAACAAATGATGAAGCAACCTTAAAGCATATTAAATCCAGGAGCTAGATAATTTTCTATTTATGTTGTAAATCAATGTTTTGAGTAATTTGGAATATGTTTCATGTTTAGCTCCACAAATAACTAGAAAGTTAGTTATAGCCAGCATAAAATTAGTGTTCAGCTGACCAATAAGATTATAGACAGTGGATAAACTCCTCTTGATAAATCCATTGCCATGATTATGAGAACCTGAACTACCTTTACAAACTTAAGGTGGCAATTGAGATTTTTGAAGACATTTGGGATATTTGATAAGACATGGCTATATAGGCAAAGTATATTTATTAAATGCATAAATAAACTACTGTACTTTTTGACCATGTTTAGCATATAGTCACCTGGAGTTATTGTACAATCTTAAATGCTTACAGATATGAAATGAATGAGTGCTCCAGATATGCTACTGCAAAATCAGTCACATTCACAAACATAAAAGAGCTCACGATAGTTCAACCTGGCAACCTAGTCCCACCTACACACCAAGCTTGTCTTCATTTCCTATCACTTTGAAGGCAAAATTAAGAATCATCTATCACTAAAATTCTACAAGAGACTTATAATCCTAATTGCAATCAATTTACACTCTCAAACAAGTAGCCACACGATAAAGGATGAAGATATTGGTTTGGAAACTATACCTTTTCAGAAATAGGTTCTGTTGACTTTCGCCCAAGTCACATTCCACAAAAAATCAAGAAATAATAGTGCCATTCAAATCCTGCACAAAATCATTTGTTTTTTGAGAATCCTTCAAAATTGTCTCATATCGGAAGATTTCTTGCATTTCAGATTAAACCACAAGATCCAATGTAGTAGAAAAAAATTAAAATTGCAAAAAAATTTAAAACAAATTGCTTCTTGACAAGCAGAAATTTAGATTAAGGAAATAGTGTATTTAAAAATGGAATCAATTTGCAATTTACATGTAAAATTGCACCAATATCAAATGAATCAGTATTTCAGGTTTGAGTTCAAAATCATTTGCAATTTCACATGAAATCTGCAAATCAACTTAATTAAACCAAAAATACAAAGAAAATAGAAAAAATAAAATCAGATATGAACATAGGGTGCCTAGAAGGCACCAAATTTAGCTTCAAACAGAAGTCGAACATTGTAATGTCCCACTTATGATTAGGGATCAATAGAAAGTATGCAAACAACCAACTCTCCAACACTCCAATCAAATGCAAATAGCAAAACTCAGTCAAAAACTACTTAAACCAATCAAATAGATGACTCAATAAACCCAAAGGTAGGGGTTTAATGGCCTCTATCAAATAACTCAAATAACTAATTCTCAGCTGAGTCTAAAGGGACCCGGAAATCAGACCTAAACTTCTTGAATGGTTCGCCACAAAAACCCTGATTATCAACCAAATAAGTATATCAAATTATATGAAATACCCTTACCCAGTTCGCTGCCTTAAATGACCCCAATCACCTGCTACTCCAAATTGATTTACTTCAGCTGTGGACCACAGTTACATATGCAAGGAAGCATGCCAAAAACTGGAATATAAGCCACAAGGATTGCTGCCAATATATCGAATATAAACCATCAAGTTAGAATGCTTTCACCCAATTCTGAGTCTCCTAATGAAGTCACTGATTGCAGGAGGTATGGCAGACTTAGAAGGTGACAAGAGCATGTATTTTACTATCAAAGGTAATCAATATTATACCCCCAAACAACTTTACCCAGATCGTTGTCCCAAATGGCCCAAACACATAAAAGAACAGCTAGAAACAAGTCGCCATTTCCAGTCAATAAAGCCACACAGGTTTGATCAAATAAGGTTCAAACATGCACCAATATCACTCAGTATTTACCACCAAATGAGGTTGCTGACCAAGGAGAAAAACAGCAACTTAATTCACACCAAAATCAGGCTACAATGACATCAAATACTTTCATTGATTTGCCCTGAAAGAGATCGCTGCAACAGGTGTATATTATCATGCACAAGATAGTCGAACTATTCCAAAAGTGCCACGAACCAGTTATTAAAGCAACTATGCAATCGCTGGTTATCTTAGACCTCCAAAAATGCATTCAAATACATTTAAAATAAGTCGCTGGAGTCCAGGAAGGGATAGCAGATTAAATGGAATAAAAATCAGTTCCCCCTTTGCCAAACATTATCCACAAACTCATTTCTAACAGGTCGCTACAGCCATCATGGATTAGAGAGCAACTTTTGCTAATATGAGGGTCTTTAATGCAACAATATTCCAGTAAAACAATATAGATATCAAGTCGACTTAGGGCAGAGTGAGCTCATTCATCAAATATCCTTCAAAACAACATCATATCACTCCAAGTAAAGTCGCTTGTAGCTAATAAATCAAAGTCAATCAATTTGCTGGCAAATAGGCTTCCAAACATGCATTAGAATATTCATAGATTTAGCCAAAGAAGTCGCTGCACACTAGAGCATTCAAAACCAGCATTAAAATACTCAAATGATTACCCAAGGTAATCGCTGTAGTCAGGAAATGAGATCACACAGCCAGCTAAAAGATTCACCTGGAAAGTGCATTCAAATCAGTCTAAAAACACCATAAAGAAGTCGCCAAAGCTGGAATAATCACACACTACACAAGTCGATTTGCAAAGGACATGAAATACACTTCAATTGAATATCAAACCAGCACAATAACCTCCCACGCAAGAGAGAGAGAGAGAGAATATATTAGGGGTGGGCATGCATCCCAACTGATTAAGCATGGAGTTTCAATTTAATTTCATCATACCATATCCCTAATAATGGTCCATCAATCTCCTTTTATAGAGTAGTTACAAATTTGAATTTCCCTTTTGGAGGGAAAACATGACATTCAATTAGAAACACTAGACCCATGTGCACTTTATTTAATTTCTTAATTTAATATTAAGAAATAACTAACCTATGTGCACATTCTAAACTACCTAGAACTTCCCACTTGTTGCGCTAGACACACCAAGGGGTTACAATGCTAATAAAAAGAGTGAATCGATTAGGTAGTAATGTCTCTCAAAAAGGGGGACATTACACTCCTCTAGGGAAAAGCTGCAAAAATGATGTAAAGCCTTTGCAATCCTTTTCTTGATGTCTCCAACTCAAAAAGAGAGGGTTTTCGTCCCCACCAAGCCACAAGGAAGGTTTCTGTCTTCCTTAGATGCCACACAAGAGGGTTTTCGTCCTCAAGTGGAAAGGTAGTGAGCAACTAGCCCAACAAACCAATTGTATATGAAAAATGTGCCAAAGATAGGATGCAAATGAAGTCCTTAAGTCCCTTTTATATCCTTCCCTTGGCGCCAAAGGCCAAATAGAAAAGGACCGACCTCTTAAGCCTTACTTTATCTTCTATTTGCTTCTTTCTTTTCTCCAAACCAAGTCGACCTATTTCTGAAAGGAAAAACACTGAAAGAAAGCATTAAATCAAATAAAAGAAAATTGAAATGAAATGCAATTCCTTCCCTTGTTCATTCATACTTCATTGCCATGAAAAGGGAATGGTAAGAAGTCCACTTTTAGGCCCTCAATTCGATAAAGGGGACATTATAACAACGCAAGAGGAAATGGGAGATCCCTTCAAAGAATTACTTGATGAAGCCCTTGAGAGGCAAAGGAGGGAGATGATTGCACAATTTGATGACGTCCTCTCACAAGTCGTCCCTACCACTAGCCCCACCTCCACAACTGCACCCACATCAAGTAAACCCTTTTAGCACCCGACACCATTCAAGATACAAGTAAATTTTGACATTCCACAGTTTGAAGGAAAGATTCATGCTTATGAATTAGATAGATGATTCAATTAACTAGAATCATTTTTTTGTGTCAATAATTTCTTTGATGATCAAAAGATAATGTTTGCACTTTTGATAAAGCATCTCGCGTGTCAAAAATGTTGGGAATCATACTCCTACGAGATGATGATAATGATTACGCAACGGTCAATGTAAAACCCCAAAAACATGGCGCTGCGTTTCATAGAGGCTATAAGAGAAGAGGACTATCCAAAGTGAAGAACTATGAGGACCAATTCAAGAAATTGCAATAATTGGCCAAGGTCATGATCAACAAAGGCAAGACTACATGAATGAGTTCCATACCCTATCGTAAAAGTGGGCACACAAGGCACATTAAGCATCAATTCTCAAATATTGTAGTAGGTTGTGATATTACAACCAAGAAGAGATGGATTTTGCAAACATCAATACTCTTGGCAAAACCAATCGATATGCAATCAAAGTTGATGAAAGGTCCAAACACAGGGAAAATAGAGATCCTTCATATTCAAAGAAAGGGAAAGCTAACACCAAACAGCAAGGAAAGGATGCACCACCACAAAAACAGGATAAGAAGCAGGCATGGAAAGAAAAGCCACGAAAAGACAAGAATGTGGTGTGAGAAGCACAAGAGTAGGTACCATGACACGAATTAGGAAGCCGAGTTCTTAACAAAACTCTACTAACAGAGTCATGAGAGCCAGATGCAAGATAAGCCTCCGAAGAGAACCAAGGTGCACATGAAGAAGGGGAGCCGATTATGGATGCAGATCCATATGCCACCATTGCACCAGTATGAAAGACCCTTAGCCTATTGTCTCCCCGACGGCTAAGGAACGAACACAAGGGGGACTTAAGTTCTATTACTTTATTATAAAGTGCTTAAAAAAATAAAATAAACATTATAAAAAGCACTTATAATAATTTAATGAACTTAATAATAAAATATAGAAAAGCAAATACATGATAAAGCACTTAGTAAAATTGTTTATTTCTAGAAAAGTGCGACTTGCACTAAGGAGGCAAAAGAGCATAGAAAAAGGCAAAAGGTTAATGGGCCAAAAGTTATTCCTTCTAAGAAAATGCAACTTGCATTAGGAAGGCAATTTGGAGGGAAAAAGGCATTTAATATGAGAAAAATATTAAATGAAAGCAAGAGAAAATATTAAATGAGAGCAAGGGAAAATATTAAATAAAGTAAGTGGAAAACATTAAATGAAGCAAGTGGGTGAAAACATTTAATGGAGGAGAAAGGTGATTGGTTTCATGTGTGGCCACTTTGGGTCACTTCCTTAAAAGGACAAGTCGACTTGTATTGGAGACATTCTATGATCATTTGATAATTTCTGAATTTGTGTCTAAAGCTTGGAGCTTTTGCATAAATATTCTAAGGACGAAAACCCTTAGGATTTGACTCTAGAGGACGAAAACCCTCTTAGAGCTTTGGAGGAATTTCTACACAGGATTTTCCATTGAGTCTTTACAGATTTTTACTATTTTCCAGCAGTGTTGTTTTGAAGAAATATTGCAACAGTGTTATTCTATTTATCTCTAGTGGAGCGACCCACTTTTAGTCAAATCTGGTATGTTCAAGGTTGTTTTTGGATCTGATTTTGGAAGCTATTAATAAAGCTGGATTTTAGTGGTTGAATCAGCCCGTTCTCTGAATTTTTGGATGCTTAAAAGTGTCATTTTCAGCCATAATATATTGCAGATTTCTGAGCAGTGTTTCAGCGTATTTGATCTCTTAAAATCTGAGTTTCTCTTTTTGCATTGGCTGTTAAAAATTAGAAAATCAGATTTCAGTGAATAGATATATTTTTTATTGCTGATTGGTGTGGGTTTTTCACCTAACCCTAGTCACACTTCCCTATTTAATTTTGATTTACATGATAATTTATTGGAATTTTGTCTACAAGTTGCATTTAGTGTTTAGGATTGCCTAAAATCCGTTTAGGGGCAAAAATATGTCCATTGGGGGCATTACAACTTAAGGATAAAAAAGGTGTTCGAAAGCGACTCACAAGAATTGTCCCAACAAGCCAAGCAACGCAACAAAAAATGAGATGGATCATGCAATATCTGAATACAGGATGTATTCATACCACCAACAAGTGTGCCTTTGCATTGTCAAGTGAAGCATCCAATTGACTTGGTCCTTGGAACAAAATTTCTAAATGCACCCTTGTATAAGAGCTCGGTATATAAGAAGGAAAAAATCAAGTGTCCGATTCAGAGTTGATTTAGAAGGGGAACATTCAATCAAGTGCATCACCTTGTGGAAGCCTGATTGTTCTTGCCCGAAAGAAAGATGGGATGTGGCAGCTTTGTATTGACTATCAAGCCTTGAACAAAATCACAATGAAGAATAGATACCCATTTCCACGGATTAATGACCTCCTCGACTATAATCGATGTCAAGTCAAGGTAGCACCACGTTCCCATTGATCCTTCAGATGTTTTAAAAACTACATTCAAATCCTAGGAGGGCTTGTTCGAATGGTTGGTCATGCCTTTTGGGTTGACAAATGCACCTACAACAAACCATGAAGGTGATGAACAATATCCTACAACAGTTTAGTTATTGTTTTGTGGGAAACTGAAATGTGTAGATGAAACCCGGTTGTACCCAAATCAACAACCATTCGCCCCGGGAAATACCTCAAACAAGCCTCTAACTCGATCACAACACCTCAGATATGATTCTCCTTCAATTTGACCTTCAACAAAGACCTCACATGCATAAAAACCCTTCAAACAACAACCAATATTCTCCTTAAAACCCTTACTCGATCTACAACTTTCGTCCATCAAACACTACTTTGAAAACACAAACAAACCTTGATCCACAATGGAAACCCCTGAATGGAGAATCCTCTCAAAAGAAAGAAGAGTTTCTCTAATTCCTCAAGAGGGTTTTCGTCCTCTAGAAATGACTTCAATGGGTTTTCGTCCTTCGAAGTATTTTGCAAAGCTTACAAGCTCAAACAAAAATCAGAATATTTTATAAAATAAAAGGATATCTCCCAAGCCAAGTCGACTTGATTTTATAGGAAAACTTGGCTTAGTAGCCACCCACAAGCACCAATCACATGTTTTCCCGCATTTAATTCTTTTTTTGCCTTGTCACATCCCCAACATGGGTCGCATTTTTCCTAGGGAAATAAAAACATAAAGTGACATTTTCCTTTTTCTTTTTCTAATTTCACTTTATCTTTTCTCTTTTATTTTTATTAAGTCATTAATAAATTAATATAAGTGTTTTTATAAAATTTCTTTTTATGCACTTTATAATAATTTATTAAGACTATAGTTTCCCTTTTATCACCCCTTAGTTGTCGGGAAACGAGGTGGGCAAGGGGTCTTCGACGAGAAGGGGATATTATAATCATGGTATCGAGCATTCAGAAATTCATAACTCGGAATATACCCAACAATTTTTGACAAGTGATAGCTCAAATTGAAGATAAAATCACAAGTTTTCCGATCATACCAAAATCAGAATTATTTGATGGGTGTAAGGCACTCAAAACAAGCTCAAAAATCTAGAAATGTGTAGATGAAACCCTAGTTGTACCCAAAATCAACAACCATTTCGCCCCTCTTAGAAAGCCCTCAAACAAGCCTTAGAATTAATCACAACACCTCAGATTTGATTCTCCTTCAGTTTGACCTTCAACAAAGACCTCTCATGCAGAAAAACCCTTCAAACAACAACCAATATTCTCCTTCAAACCCTTGTTCAGATCTGCAAATAACGCCTTCAAACATGTTCGAAAACACCTATAGAATCTTGATCTTCAATGGAAAACACAAATAAATCCTTGATCTTCATTGGAAACCCCTAAATGGAGAATCCTCTCAAAAGAAAGAAGATTTTTCGTTCCTCTTTCCCTAATTCCTCAAGAGGGTTTTCATCCTCTAGAGATGACTTCAAGAGGTTTTCGTCCTTTGAAGTTTATTTGCAAAGCTTACAAAGCTCGGATAAAAATCTGAATTTTTATAAAATAAGAGGGATATCTCTCTCGAGCAAGTCGACTTACTTTTATAGGAAAACTTGGCTTAGTAGCCACCCACAAGCACCAATCACATGCTTTTCCCCACATTTAATTCTTTTTTGCCTTGTCACACATCCCCAACATGGGTCACATTTTTCCCTAGGGAAATAAAAACATAAAGTGACCTTTTCCTTTTCTTTTATTATTTCATTTTATCTTTTCTCTTTTATTTTTATTAAGTCATTAATAAATTAATATAAGTGCTTTTATAAAGTTTCTTTTGATGCACTTTATAATAATTTATTAAGACTCTAGTTTCCCTTTTTATCACCCCTTGGCCGTCGGGAAACTAAATTGCCTAAGGGTCTTCAACCGAGAAGGTGATATTACAAGAGAGAATCTATTCAACACCAATTCTAGTATTGCCCATTGTTACCCAAGACTCGGGATGGCGGGACGTCGGGACATAGGGGACGGGATTTCCAGGATGGCAAATTTTTTTGATAATTTCGGGACGACGGGGTCGAGGATGGCTAATAAAAAATATATAAATATATATATAATTTATTAATTTTACAAATACAACATGAATAATTCAATAAACCAAGACTTAAAATTGAAAGTTTGAAGATTGAAACCATTAATGCTTAGTCCAATTATTCATCACATAAGCCAAGGCCCAAAATGCTATATATATTATATTCAATGTTCAAAACTTCAACATGACAATGAAAGACTAAAGCTGAAAATTAAAAACAAGTCTTACTCTTCAATAATCAACATGAGAAGAGTACACCTACATATGCTATGAAATATTATGTCATGACTCATAACCAAAATGACAAGTGACAAGTACAACTCAAAAATCGCTATCGGAATGAGTGATTAGAATGAGTACAACTCAATAATCTCTTTTTTTTGCTCTTGCTTGGTGTGATTAGAATGAGTGTGAAATGCTCTTTTTATAAGTTTTTTTGTTGCTTTTAGGGTTAGGGCATGTTGTTTTTAATTAGAAAGTATTAAAAGTTTTTAAAAATATTTAAAAAGCATTAAAATGAGGAAATTCGAAGTGTTTTAATGTTTGCTTAGCGGTTGTGACATTGGGGACGTCGTGACATCCCCAACAACGCCCCCTTTCATCATTTGCACCGGGGCATCCGGTCGTTCCTGTTTGAGGGCGTCCCCTTTTTCTTGGAAATTGGGGATGATGGGAAACGTCTCGTCCCGAGACGTCCCGAACGTGAGGAAAAAGGCCATATCTATACTAACAGTCATTTGAGATAGAAATAGATGCTTCAAAATACGCACTTGGCACAATCCTCACCCAACATGGGCATTTGGTGGCATACCACAGTGAGACCTTCTTTGACATAGTGCACAAGTACCCAACATATGACAAGGAGTTGTACGCCATTGTGCAAGCTTGCAAACAATGGAAGCACTATTTTTATGGGAAAGGAGACTATCATACACACAGATCATAAGCCTTTGTAATTCATGCAAACCCAAAGCAAGTTGTAGAATGATCGTTACCAAAGGTGGCCCACATATCTGCAGCAGTTCCATCCCAACATCCTGCGCAAGAAGGGTGGTGCCAACGAAGTTGTCAATTGTTTCAGTTGGCCCCGATTACCTCCCTAACAACAATCCTCGACTCATATGGGCATGAGACATTGCAGTGACCTCAAATGTATCAACATGACCCGAAATATTCTGACATATATAAGAGACTACAAAACATTATAAATTATCAGTTAAAAAAATCTTTTGAACAACAAAACCCTGCTCAAAATTCATAAATAAATGTATGAAAGAATACAAGCTTTTCAATGTTATGTAGCACGGATTTATTTGGTTAAAACCCCAAAACAGTATTTAATTGTCATTGCAAACTACATGGGAATGCATCCCTAAGATTTTGGTGATGTCCCGAGTGGCTCAAACTTTTCTGAAACTTTGGGACTTGGAGAGGATGTCCCCAATTTTATTTTATTTTTAAAAATTCTGATGCTTTAAATTTTAAAAGCTGTTTTTTTATCAAAAACATCAAATCTTATATCGAAATTACCTTAAAAACATTAAATATAGTTTAAACACCTAAATTTCATTGAATAAAGTTAAAATATTCAAATATTAATTTTTACATAATACTCATTCCCAAAATCTAGGATATCTTTTGTCCCCAAAACCCCGTTCCTCCATTTCCCTGTCTTTAATGGAACTATGGTTTTTAGTGGACTGACTTCTCAGCCAAATCAGCATCAAATAATAATCAGAAGCCCTATAGATAGCCTTACCTAACCTTATCAATTACATCATTTATCAAGTCTCTCTCCTTTGGTCAGTCCTGACTGTAAGGATACACAAAGAAAACTTGTTCGCAAAACATACCATTGACAACAACACTGGCATCAGTGAGACTAGAATATTGAGCATGGACTTCTTCATCTCTTTGACATTCTGCTGGATGTCTCTCTTTCTTATTGACCAAGCAACTATTGTTTGGCTATTTTCTACCAGGTAGATCAAGGATTTATGTTGTGCTAGCTTGTCTGACTGTTAACTATAGTATTGGCATATCCAGATTGTACCTGTTGTATTCCTTCTCCAAGATGGACTATACACTGTTCTGAATGCTAATGAATTGCTAATTTTGGACTGGGATTTGACTTCTAAAGTGTATTTGTCCAGATGGAGAAGGAAATTTTGGTTGCCACCAAAATTAATGATACCTCGTGACTTTGAGCATAAAGGGACACCGATCTTTAGACATGGTTAGGTGATGGTATTTCTCCAACCTTGACACATTAGAGTTCATGAATGTTTGTGTGTAGGTGCCATTGAAATCAAAGATTACTTTTTCTATATTTTTCTGTTGTGTGCAGCTATCCTGTGAGGTGATTCATAACAGTGGTACCACAGCAAGCACATTTTATTTCACCCAGTACACCATTATAGACAAAAACAGAATTTAGAGGACCTTAATATTAAGAAACCAATGTCAAGCAGCTAGGTTAATCTTATATTTGCCCTATATTAGGGAATATAGTTGTCAAAACAACAGATTGAGAAATTTATTTACAAAGGAGACTTTCAACTGATATGTGCATTCCTGAAGTCTTGAAATCCAAGAGTGAATATGTGTGCAAGAAGTATAGAAATTCATTTTCTTAGATCAAGAACACTAACAAATACTAATATAACCACCAAAATCCATCTCTTGTGGATTTGAGTTCAGAGGGTCTCTTTTCTTCGGAGTTGTGTGTATAAATCTATTCTATATAATGGATAAAATATCAGAAACCACGGATAATTCAATGAGAACATAATCGCTCTCATTACTATGAAGAGAAAGCCATAAAATAGTAAAGAATGTAGCCATCAAAGAATGTACTTGCTTGAATTAGAGGATACCTATTAGCCACATAATTGTTGGCGTTACTAAAATCTAAAAAAGCCTGCAATTCACCTGGCTCTGCTGGGACGTCTGAATGTTTTCAAGTGGGCTATGCTAAAAAAATTGGATCTCTATACTGCTTTGGAAGCAAAGTTTAATTGCTTAAATAATCAAGAAGGTATAGAAAGTAAAACTAGACAATACTCTCAGTGGAAATCATCATCTATCTCCTTTGTTCCATAGATGGAAGAGAAAATGCTCAAAATCTAAATTTGAATTATAATACCTGAACATCCCATACGGCATAATTGTGCCCTTTGTAGCAGACAAGATTTGCATTCAGTTTGGAACTCCATAGTCGAACTGTGAGAGTGATAATATCAACGCAAAGAAGCACCAGTTCTTTAAGCCAAATAAACACAGAACACTCTGCAATTGTGTAAAGAGACATGGCAACATAATAAACCACTACTAAGATGCACAAACCTGTATTATCTGCTGATGCCGATAAAATGTAATCCCCTTCGGGACTGAAGTTGGCTGCATAAACAGGTCCAGCATGTCCTTGCAATAATGTGTAGGATCTTTTTCCAGTGTCTAAACCCACTGAATGCTCATTTGAACCATCAGCCACTTCTCCTGTGGTATGTGTATAGAAGATTAGACTTGTACACTAAATAATTTGACGGATTATAGAAGTTAAGTCCAGAGTTGTAAATAATTAAGCCAATCCATGAAAAATACAATTGTAAATGCAAACTTGACAGCATAACGTAACCCTCCAGAAAGAACAAACAATGATTATTGTTGTATCACACTAATGTGACATTAAATAATTCTACTTTCTTAACCTGGTACTTCTCTACTATAACTGAATGCACCTTACAAGACTCGTTGACCTACTTTTGGTCATTTGTGGACATTAAAATATTTGTTTCCTTCCTGTCATACATTTTTTCATTCGTACATGCTTTTGATCAGAATTATCATTTATGAACTCGAAAAGAGGTAATCTATAGGTCCACTCGCCCAAAACGGAAGTAAACTTAGGTACATGCATCCAAAATATTGTATGACAAGGGGTCCGCACTCAATCAAAAGCCAAAGGAAAAGGGCATTAACACCCTTCCCTAGACCTAAAGAGATTAACAAAACTTAACCTATGAAGAAGACTCAAAAACCAAAGGAAAAGAGGCATTAACACCTTTCCTATGATGTAAAGAGATTAACAAATATTAACCTCCAAGAGCTGGAAGCTCCTTTCTACTCTTATGGGCCAGAAGGGGATTCATAGTTCACTGAGAACCCCATCAATAAAGATTGAGGCATCAATTGGAATCTCTTGGCTTCAGTTCTCCTATCTCGACATTTAGCAGTAGATCCACAGTTTGCTTAGGTCTTTGTGGAATTCATTTGAGAGATAATAAGAATAGCTGTAGAAGCCAACTGATCATCTAATTCTGCCAGATTAGCAGCATCCTGAAGGGCACCTGGAACCTGACTAACAGTTCTCACAATGTGTTTGGAAGGAACATGATCATTAGTTGTTGCAAATGGAAACTCGGTGAATATGGCAATCTAAACTGATCAGACTTCTACCGTGTTGGTAGCCCACATCATTATTGCAGAATGGGGATGGAGTGAAGTGGTTCATTGAGGAAAGCCCAATATCTCTCCTAACAGCCTTCGGTTTGCTCTCTTTGTGAACCCATTTCTACAGCCAAAACTTATAAGAGTGTATTCTACTGTTAGAAGAACAAACTTGCTTGTTTGTGACCTATCTGGTTGTAGCAAAAGAATGTAAAAGGAAGGCTCTCAAAGCTGAGGACTTGGGCCCAAACACCATGAGATAAAACAATTTTAATGGCATGAATGATGAGTTTTGATGAATCAATCATTGCACAGACCCTCGCATACCTCAGCTGAGAAGCTTTTGAGATCTCATCAATTCTGATAAAATCACCAATCTTTCCCATCAAAATCTGAATCAAACCAGGCCTTCTCGTGAACAGTGACAGATAGTACAATCTAACTCACATGAGGACATTAGTAATTTGGGTGGTTGCACAGTCAACAAGGGGGACCACGAGCACATGAAGAGGCCACGCTTTCCGTAAAACCACAGCCCATCCTCAACCAAACAGAACAGATCATGTGAAACCCGTGACTCAGCAGAGAAATCGATGGGTCAACCATGTTTTTCCAGACACTTTTAATTATTTTGGCCCTGATTTGAATTTAGTAGGTAACGGCCCTGGAAATTGGGTTTTGGAGCCCTTTATCCCAATCTCCCTCTAATCTCGGCTTTGAGAGCACTTCAATGGCTCTTCTGTAAGCTTTTTAAATACCCAGCGTTGAAGGTGCTAGAGGCAGTGTGGAGATACAGATCCAAGAGGCAATGAACAAGTCAACAGGCTAGATTACTCCGCCACCAAGCCTGGAAATCAACGCGGTCTGTACCTTGTTTCACTATTCACATAAAACCTGTCTTGGCAATTTCAAAGGCAGCGATAGGCATCATGGAGGCAGCGTTGAAGGCGCTAGAGGCAGCGTGGAGAGACTGATCCGAGAGGCATTGAAGGTCCCACACACAGACAGGGGCAGCAGTGACTTGGGATTTGGGTTTTGCAAAAAGACAAGATTTATAAAGCGGTGGGGTGTTCTAGGGCACAAGCCGACAAACACAAGCAAGCCATGGTTAAGCATGAGGGTTTCAAAGACAATCCGAACTTGGAGTTACAGAGGTACATTGTTTCAGAGGCACATTTACCAATGGCAGATGGAAATACAGGAAACTCTCAAACTCTTGCACTGGGAACAGGGAAAAAGCTGGTTTTTGTGAATGCAAAGCAGTATAAGGGGATCTTATGACGTAGGCATGCCAAAAAGCTAAGGCAGACTCAAAAGAAAAATCTTACTTTGATTCTACCAAAAACAACAAACAACAAAGGGAATTTTGTTTTCAAAGATTATCAAATACAAGGAAAACAATCAATACATAAGGAGGGTAGAGAGGATCCAAAACTGGGCAAAATAGAAAATATTGCAACAAAAAGGATGAAAGAGAGGAAGAAGTACAAGATCCTAAACAACTATACAACCCTACATCTACCCCTTTGATGTGGTCTTCAGTGTATGTAAATGAGCTCATGAGCATGAAAGAGAGACTTGGAACCTTAGAAAATCAGAAGGTGCAAGAAGACAACGAGAGAAAAAAAGTGTGTAGAACATAGACACAAGTTGGAAAGGGAAAATAAAGTTCTTAAAGAGCAGGTGATAAATCTTCAAAACCTCATGGAAAGAGGACAGCAAGAGTTAGTCATTCTAAAACACGACTTAGGACATTTGAAAGCAGCGGGAGAGAAAAACATCAAAACGGTAAAAGGAAATGAAACATTTCAGATAAATGAAATCCAATCAGCAATTAAAAACATGGAAATAAAAGAAAACCAACTAAGAGATCAGATAGAAGAGGCCAAAACTTGGTCACAATTGGTAAGCGGATCATCAAACGAACAAAGGCAAGTCATAGAGAAGCACATCAAAACTCAGATAAAAGAAGAAAAAGACTAGCAGGACAAAGCGGTAAATTTTATTATCAAAGGCTTAAGAGATTTTGGTGAAAAAGAGATAAGCGACGTATTGGCAAGGACTTCCTTAGAGACAAGTTGAAATGGACAGGCATATACAACAAGCTAATAGGATTGGCAGGAGAATAGAGGGAGGAAAGGATCGACATGTGCGAGTTGTCATGAGAACCATAGAAGACAAGCAAGCTATCCTAAAAAGCAAGGGACTTGAGACACACACACACACACACACACATATATATCTCGGCGAGGATTTAACATTTTCTCAACAAGAAGACCGAAAGAAGGAATGGAAGAAAGTGAAAAAAACAAGAGAGGTAGGAAAATGGGAACAATTAAAGAATGGAAAGGCCCAAATCAATGATGATTGGTCAAACAAGAAATAGAAATCCCAGCCCCACAAGATCCCATGCACATAGTAAGTTAGAATTGCAAGGGTATCCACGAAGAAGAGCACCCAGATTTGGGGCACATAGCGAGGGGAAAGATATTATTATTCTTACAAAAACACATGAGGACGATGGTTGCAAAGTCCTTGATTTGAGTAGTACAAGAAAATTTCAATTTGGAATGAAGGAAGTGAAATAGGGAAAGTTCACGGGGAATTACAGTGCTAATCAAAGAAGCATGGTTAGGGATCATCAAAGTGGAAAAGGAATATGCAAATAAGCAATACATTTGTCTGAAAATATCAGATAATAAGGCAACAATCCAATTGGTTGCTTGCTACTTTGCACCGAAAGGGTCAAAGACATATAAGAAAAGAAATTTGGATATGGAAGACCCATATGCTTCATTAAAAAAAGACATTTCTGTGTTTAGTGCATTTGGGGAAATTATTTTGATGGGGTACTTTAATGCAAGCACTGCAAATAATCAATCTCTTGATTAAGCAGCAAAAAAAAGGTGGAGATGACAATCCATTTTGTCTTAATGAAGCTGAGAAACAAGTTTTGGGAAAGACTATCTCAAAATGGTAATGGAGGGTGACTCATTTCGGGGTTGAGCTTCTAGATCTATGTAGCTTATACAACATGGTTATTTGTAATGGCATGAAGGCTTGGCCTAGATCTGCAATATCACTTGCAAAACTTACTGATGGACAAAGTGTAGTGGACTATGTAATATGCACTCGAGCTCTATTTGTAGGTTGCTCGAGTTTGAAATTGGAGATTGTCCTATTGAGCTCAAATTTGATCATAATCCTCTCCTGGTCAAGCTTGGTACCATTTCAAATCAGCAACAAGGAAAACAAATTCATTGCATGCAAGAGACATCTCCAAAACAAGGCAAAATCATATTAAATAAAGAAAATCAAGAAATTTTGTGGTTGCCCTTGAACAACAATTTGGATGGCAAGAAATGTTATCAAGAGCAATACAAACAAGGGGGCAAAGGGTTATGTTTGTAGTAAGTTGTTGATACCTTTAATCTAACAAGGCATTAAGTGCTTGAAAAAATCTAAGCCTCGAAAGGGGGCTGCAAATACTTTTCCAACAAATCCGTTGTATGACGAAGATTGTAAGGCTGCCAAGAGAGCTATGAGGGAAAGTGGCGTGAACAAAGAAGAAAATAAAAAGAAATAAAAGAGATTGATACACCAAAAAAAGAAAGCTATGTGAATAGAAGAAGGTCTGAATTAATTTCTCTTAGAAAACACAATCCCAAGGGATTTGGAAGGACCTACAACAAAAGAAAACACACATAGAAAACAATATCACGAAGCTCATTGGTTAGAATATGCGAAGACTCTCATGAGCGGTCTCAACCGAAGGATATTCCTCCCATCATTCATACCTCGATCGAACTTTTTGAGAGGAAGACATCAAACATGGCATAAAGAATCTAGCAAATGGTAAAGCTTGAGATGTTGATGGGCTGCACAGCTGAATTTTTAAAGTGGGGGTTGAGGTGCTCACTCGCATATCAGAAAAATCTTCAATGATGTAACTCAGGTTGGGTTCCCACTAGAGTGGACAACTAGTGTGCTTATTCCTCTTTTTAAAAGTGGGGATATCAATAATCCTTCTAACTATCGCACTATTATGATCAATCCATTTTTTGGTAAGTTATTTGGGGGCATGATAGAGCGTAGAATCAATAGTTCTTGAGAAAGAGAGGGGAAAAGAGAAAAAGGACAAGCGGGTTTCCGATCTAAACATTGACCATTGATCATTGCATCTTTGTTAGGCACTTGATTGAAAAGGTATGGGATACCCAAGGGGATGAAGTTTTTGATTGTTTTGTTGATTTCAAAAAAGCCTTTGACTCGGTTCCTAGAGACGGACTATGGAATCGGATAAAGGAACTTGAGATTCCAAACGAGCTTAGAGCAGCAGTACATAGACTTTATGAGCAGGTCAGAGCTAAAATCAGAACCAGAGAAGGTATGTCTAAATGTTTTGGTAATGACATTGGGGTCAAACAAGGTTGCCCTCTTTCTCCCACTTTGTTTGGTTTATACATTGATAAGCTTGAAGAGTGGTTACATAAAACCGAAGGAGAGGGTGTTCAGTTGGTTGAGTATGTGGTGAAGTTACTCTTATATGCCGATGATCTTATCTTAATTTCAGCAACAACTCAAGGATTGAGGGAGCATCTAAAAGCTTTAGAATTCTTTTGCCAAGAATTGGGATGCAAGTGAACATTAGCAAAACAAAAATCATGATTTTTTCCCTGAAAAGAAAAGAGAGGCAATTTAACTTTCTTTTTGAGGGGAGTACATTGGAAATTGTTACAGAATATAAATATCTTGGGATTGATTTCCACAACAAGATGAGTTGGGAGACTTGCAAAGCAAAAAGGATACAGGGAGGTTGGAAAGCATCTTACCTACTTGAAATAAGTGTAAGAAAGTTAGAGCTTTGGGATTGGAAAACTAAGAAAACCCTCTTTGGTTTTTGGTTACTTTGGTTGCTCTTTACGGTTGCGAGGTTTGGGAAGCAGCGTGTCAAACATGGATGGCGACAATTAGAAAGAATCCAGAAACATCTAATCACAAGCACTCTTAAAGTTAAATCAACAGTCCTTACGAGATCTTGTTAGTGAAGCGGGTACCTTCCCGATGGAAGCATCGGCAATAACTCGGCTGATAAGCTATTTGAAAAAAGTTGAAAGCATGGACGATCTTCGTTGGCCCAAAATAGTTCTGAGAGGATAATCTAGAGCGCAAAGAAAACTTGGATGAAACAGAACAACAAATGGATGAACAAATGGGGTATCAATTTTCAGGAGTGTCTGATAACAACAGGGAAATAAAAAATTATGTGATGGAGAAGTTTAGGACTGCCATGTGGGCGAATGATGGGTCGTAAGAAAGCACATTATATCAAAGAGTTCAACCCCACTTAGGAGCATAATGAAAAAGCTTATCTTGGGGTAGTTATCAAAAATAAGGCAAGGATTTTAGTGGCCCGATTGAGGACCGGATCACATCATCTTTGTTGCGGCTGGTAGATGTACTATTCCCAAAGAGGATTGGAAAAGGAGAATTTGTTCTTTTTGCAAAGCAAAGGGGTTGTTGAAACGGAATGGCATTTCATTATGGAGTGTTCAACATATGAGATTCTCAGTAGAAGAAAGCTGATATGGCAAAAGTCAGAAACCGCTTAATGTATCGGTTTTGTTTGGTCCCATAGACTCTTCAATCTCGTGCGTCATTAAAATATTTCATTTCATCCGGTGGGAGAGATCACAAAAGATGGTCTTTTCCCCAAACATCTTTTATACAAACCTTCTACCATAATCCATATCCATTGAAAGAATAGAGCCATCATGCAAAACCAAATTAGGCACGTCATTAGCCAACCTTATTGGTACATCTCCTAAAGAATGGGGCAGATTTTCTCTAGATCTCCTCCAGTTTCTTGGGTGCCATTCTTTGGAGGTAAGCGAGGACACGTTGAAGGATGATGAAGAACCTATTGCCCATCAATCAATTTTGGACATAAATTTGAGAAAAGCTTGAATAAATTGCAGCTTGCAAAAATATCCACAATCGTGGAAAGGGTTGTTGATGTTTTATGCACTCCAGTAGACTTGGAGAGAATCTTCAATTCGCTCTACTCCGCGAATGTGTGCAGTTAGACATCTAGGGTTTTGGGTGCATTAATAGTATGAGCAAAGGAAGGTTTTTGTGCAGAATGGGAGCCTCAAAAGCGGTTGAATTTTCTATCATATTTTTGCCTTTGTGACATGCTACCGATCTTCGCATCATGATGTCCTCCCATGAGACCTCTACTAAGTGCAAGCTCATTCTTGTCTCTAAGTCACAAGGTTCGAGTTCGAGTTCAAGTTCGACGAGGATAAAATTCGGTTCAAGTTCGACCAATGGATAAAGTTCGAAAAAAAATTTGCCATTAAGTTCGAAAAATAGAAAAACATAAAAACATATAAAATTATGTCAAACCACAATCTTAAACATGTAATATTAAGTTTTTAGACTTCATACTAACCCTGTTATAGCCTTAGAGGCTACTTGTTACATCAAAATGTTCCATATCATCAAAGAGCAAACATACTCTATAGCCTTATAGGCTGCTTACTACATCAAAAAGTTCCATATCATAAAAGAGCAAGCATGCTCTATAGTCTTATTCTTGCTACATCAAAATAATAAATATAATATAAATAAACAAATTAAAATTAAAATTAAAATAAACAAGTAAAAATTAAAAATAACGAAATAAACATTAAAAAATAACGAAATAAACATTAAAAACATCAAAAACTTAATATTTAATAAAGATAATTAAAATTAAAAACTTAAAATTAATTTCAAATATCTAATACTTGAAGTTAGAAAACATTATAATTAATATTTAATAATTTCTATTTACAATTAAAAACAT
The DNA here is from genome assembly GCA_018340775.1 of Taxus wallichiana var. yunnanensis. Lineage (NCBI taxonomy): Eukaryota > Viridiplantae > Streptophyta > Pinopsida > Cupressales > Taxaceae > Taxus > Taxus wallichiana. Next base: position 265,228,329 of record CM031241.1, read on the forward strand.
AAAAATTATATTTAATAAAAAATCTTAAAAATATAAAACATTAAAATTTATTAGAAATACAATAATAATTTATATTTAAAAGAAAAATATTAAAAATATTAATAAATTTAACATATGAAAAAATTACTTATAAAAACTATAAAAATGAGCCTAGTGAATACATTCACGCAATATAAAAAATAAAGGTCAAAACTTGAATGAAATAAAAGACAGTAATTAACCTAAGTTTAAAACGTAGTAAAAGAAAAAAATAATAATACAAAAGTTTAAAAAAACCTAACGTAACAATAAAATATGTAACATGAAAGTCTAAAGAAAAAAAAACATGGATTCTCTCCAACGCTTTGGCAACAGCCCTTACGGGACTCCTCTCTCTCGCAAAGCCTCAGGCAAAGTCCACCCAAGAACAAGGAAAAGGTGTGGGACTGTGTTTGCAAGCTTAAATATGCTGCGATTTTTGACACATGTGCCCAGCGTGAACACCACAAATCTCCTCGCGTTTGTCAGTCCACAGCTTCATTTGAACTCCGTCTCTCTTCAGCACTAACAACAGAAACCGTGTATGTATTTTGCAGACTCTAGCGAGGGTTTTAATGGGATGCAAGGGCTATTTTCTCGTTTGTTTTGCCCCTTTCCCACTCATTTTCCCACACAATTTGACCTGCCATTCCTCTCCCGATTTTGAGGCGAATAACCACGAATTTTGAAAGTGAACTTTTATCCTGCATCAGAAGTTGGTAATTTTGAACTTGACACTAAAACTTCGCCGAACCTTGTGACCTAGCCTGTCGCATTAGCATCCCCGTCCACCAAATATTCTTCTACCTCTGCGGTCCCATTTGCCCTTCCCTTCACACTCTATACTGGTGTCTCACCCAACTGGTTATCAAGCGGATTGAAATAAGGTTTCCATGACTGCAAGAATAATCCCGCACCCTCCAACTTCCATCTCTTATTACTCAAAATATTCTTTCTCTGCTCCAGTTGGGAAAACTGCCATGAAGAAACTGTTGTGCAAAATTTCAGATGGACAATATCCCCCAATTCGATTTCACCCATTGTTCAAGTGCAGCAGTCGAAGGCCATTTTAGTGTGAATTTACTAATTACTGCCAATGCTTTTAGTCTGCTTACTTTGATCCAACTCTACCGGTTCTGCATCTAATTCGGGTATCGCCTTGAATTCCCTAAAGGAGGGCTAGGGGTAGGAAAATGGACTATGTGCCACTTGAGACCTCCTGATAAGCCCATTTTGGGTGCTGCCTCCATGTCACCAAAAGCCCGGCCATGAAACAACTCTCCACTCATCACCACATTCGCTTCATAGAAGTGCTTCTACCCACCCGTTCGCAATCCCTACTGGCTTGCCAAGATCCGCTCTTTCCCGTGTGAACTCATTGCTTAATTTGATTAGTCCTTCCCTTCATATCATACTAAATAAAGTCTACAACAATCCATTATTTTCAAATCAGAACATTTTTTGCCAAGTATAAAAGGTGCTTATGTTATCAGAGGAAAAAGTTCATCAGTAGTACAAAGAAAACAAAAATAGCAGAGCAAAGAGGGCTTTAGATATCAATGAACCAGTTTTTGATCAGAAATGAAGCAACAGAACAATTGATTTGGAAAGTATTGACTAAGTTGCTGATACGTTTTGGATACGGGTACGGATATTAAGTATCTGATACACGGATAACACGAAAAGAAAATGGCCTTGAAATGGTGTCAGATATGGCCATACAAAAAAATGCATAAAATTTTAAAAAAATATAAATTCTAGCCTAATAAATAGGAATTAACCACATATTATGCATATGAAAAACAAAACAAGCTAAATAACCACAACAAACTACTCATAATTTCATTGAACCTGGGCACAAGCATTGTCCCTACCACATCTAGTCAAGGTGTTTATTACATTTATCTCATACATGCTATTTTTGTCCATGTTTTTGATGGCTTGTATTTGGTACCTTCTGTAGAATAATGCTGCTGCAAAAACTGTAATTTCTGCTGTAATGATATATTAAATTTAAAGTAGGAAAAAATATTTAAAAATCCATTTTAGGCACGGAAAGCGACACAAAAACGGCCAGGGTACAGTTGGGCAGGTTAGAGTACCTTTGCAGGTGTACCCGACCGTGCAGCGGAACTGCCCAGCCATACCCTGGCCATTTCCAAGAGCGTATCCAGGCTGTGCCCATACCAGGTGCCATAGGGATGCCGTTTTCGGTATCTTAGGTATTAGATTTCAGCTGGAAAGAGCACACCTGTTGGGAATTAAAATCCAGAGCCACCTAGATCAAAGAAAGCGAAAGACATATAATTATTTTCCACAAAACTACAGTTCGAAGGAAACAAATCGCCAATATCCTAATATCCTTTAGCATATATCTGATTACTACAAGAACTTCTTCAATCAACTTGACAGGAGCAGCAAAGCACCACAGAGAAAGACACCACCCTATACTACTAGGTTAGTCTCAGCTGAATATGATTAGAAGATATGAGAGAGAAAATGAAGAGAAACTAGAAGGTACGCATTGGGATTCATGTGTCCATTTTGTTATGCTAGAAAGGAGTTGCAATATAGTTGACCGTTAGTTAAGAGTAACTAATATATGATAAATAGATATTAATATTTGGATAACCCCCTTAATGACTAAACCAAAGACAACTCCAAGTTTACCCGGAGTTTTACAAACAATATGGGACCAAGAGGTTTAGTCATTAGATCTGCAGGCTGCTCCTTAGAGGCACAAAAGTGAAGAGAGATATCACCAAAATCAACCAACTGTCAAATATAGTGATGATGAATCTCAATGTGTTTAGTGTGAGCATGATATACCAGATTCTTTACCAACTTCAATACACCCTAATTGTCACAGAAAATAGAAAATGAAAAGGTTTTGTCTTAGGAAGTTGAAATTCAATCAAAATCTGATCTAGCCAAAAGCTTCACAACTAGAAGTGATGCTTGCCTTGTATTTTTCTGAGGAAGATATAACTACAGCGTGTTGAACCATGTTCCGTCATGAACCAAAGGAAAATATGTACCCAGTGATAGACATCGAGTATCCACTAATCTTCCCCAAACAAAGTATATATAACTGTCAATCTTAAATTTTTACCCTCCGATATAGGATACCAAAGTCAAGAGATGCTTTGATATATCTTGGAACTTACTTTGCTATTGTCTAGTGAATGATCTTCACTTTAGATAAAAAAAGAGAAAGATAGCTAATAACAAAAAAAAAAACATCCGTCGATGGGGTTTGGGTGGAGTGGTTAAGACGGATGGTTGTATTGCTCCACCCAAGTTCAAATCCCACTAAGGCACGATCCCCGTTCGGGGTGGTAATGTCCAAGGTGGCGCAGCTAATGAGGCTGATTTAACAGAGGTGGATTCTGGTTTGAGAAGACTGTGCTAGAAATGGGTTCATGTGTGGTGGATCTAGTTCGCTAATTGTTGAGCTTAATGCTATATCTTGGTTGAATGTACTCCGGTTCATAGCTTGATCAAAAGCGTTTATCTATAAAAAATAACAAAAAACCTCCGGTCATATGCCGGCAAGATATATCGGATTGTACACCGACTCTTTGTAGAGTGATTCATCAACGAGATATGACTCATCATGGACTAACAACTTCAGATCGGCATCCATAGGTGTAGAAAAAGGATTACAATCAGTAATCCCAAACTTATTCAAAAGACTTGTAGCATACTTTCCCTAAGCTATGAAAATTTGATGCTCATGTTGCCAAAACTCTACACCTAAACAATAGTATAGGAGCCTTAGATCAGCCACATAAAATGCTGCACATAAATGTGATTTCACATGCTAAATAGGAGTGGCTCCACTACATGTGATGGCAAGATCATCAACATAGACAATAAGTATCACAATGTCATCACCATTGCTTTTGACATAAAGATTCGAATCGAGAGAGTTGACTGAATTCAAAATCTTGCAGAGTGGAGCCTCCTTAAGTTCATACAAGTACCCAAAAAACTTCACGATGCACCATATAGACTTTTAGATTCAAATCTTCATTCAGGAAGGCACTCTTTAGATCAATCTGAAAAATATTTCAACCAAACTTGGTTGTTATGTAGAGAAGCAATTGAAATGCAACCATCTTCACAATAAGAGCAAAAGGTCTCCTCAAATTTATCCCCTCATATTGTGAAAAGCCTTCCACAACAAGATGCACCTTGTACTTTTCCAAAGTACCATCATTTGCATTTGACCTTGTATACCCATTTGCAATCAATGGGTTGTTTCCCAGAAGTAATTCTACTAATTTCAGGTATTGTTCTTCATCAAGGCATCATATCCTTCTTGCATGGTAGCCGCCTATTCAAGGCTTCCTTTTGCTTCAAAATATCTTTGTGGTTCAAACCTTTGGAAAATATCATAAAAGAGAGTAATATGAACATGCTTTGAATCAACAACCTTCTATCTAGCCCTTTGGGGCCGTGCTCTTATTTAGGCATTGCATCATCCCACACATTATGTATCGTGAAATAAAACCACTTAGCCCTTTGTGGCAGCGGTATGAGTGTATTCGCTGAAAATTTGTCGTATTTGTTGTCCCCAAGATTTCACCCTAAAATATGGGACTACCCCTATTTAAATTTTTCGTTCTTTTTAAGTGAAGGGTCATGTTTTCAGTTGCTCGCATTGCTCAAAGATACCTTCAGGAAGTCATAGAGTCTCATCTGTCAAATACCCACATGTTAAAGCTCACTCATTCCTTTCCCAGACTTAGCCTGAAAGCGTTTTATTTATTTTTATATTAAATAAATAAAATTCTTTTAAAAATAGGTTGAGCTAAAACTAAGAAATTTGGGTTATATAAAGCACTTCACCCCATCATTATTACCACAGAACATTCACCAGGGGGAAGAGTTTTTGCAGACTAGCTAATTGGAGAAATTTTTCAAGCAATTACCTGCAGACTTCTTTCGGGTTTTGTTTTTATTTTATTTCTTTTAAATACGTGTGTTGGTCTTTCTCGATCCGCAATCGATCCCAGTAACCTATTCTTTCTTCTGTCAGGACCTTTGCACAGGCCTAGGGTTTTGAAAAGCTATCCAGTGTTTTTAATTGCTAATTAATTTGTCTGCCAAAGCTTGTTTTTGAAGGTGACCAGAGCTCAAGATTTTTGCCTTGTCTGAGGTTAAATCCAAGTTAAATGATCGAGCAAATCACGGACCTGGAGAAATTTGTCTTCCTTTTAGAAGCAACCATGGCCAGGAAGAAAAAGCAACATTCTGGAAGATCATTCAAGGGGCAAAATCACTCAGGCAATTGCGTCAAGGATCAAAGCAAAGTCTTCTAGTGCAAATCGTGTTTCTTCAATGATGAGTCTTTTAGTTTGCAAGCAGCTGCCAATTCTTCCAATTTCAACGCAAATTCTGTGTATTAGAAATACAAGGCAAAGATACTCAAGCAAATCGTGGATTTTGGGCAGACTTCCTTCCAAAAATCAGCGCAATTTTAATAAAGGGGCAATCACTTAAGTTGTCGTGAATTTCAGGCAGCCAGTCTTTCAAGTTTAATGCAATTTCAAGAGAAAGAAATGTCACTTAAGTTGTCATGGAAATTGGCAGCTGAGTCTTCTAAAATTCACACAATCCATTCACTTCAAAATTCACACAAGTCACTTAAGTTGTGTCATGAAAAATTAGAAGCTTGTCTTCTATCTTTCAACTTAAAGCAAAAGCATAAGTCACTTAAGTGATTGTCGTGGATTTCCCTTGGCTTGTCTTCTATTTCAAGAATCCTCTTCCTTCCAAATTCACACAATCCTCCTCCCTTGGAATTCACACAATTCTTTTAAAGAAAAAGTCACTTAAGTTGTCGTGAATTAGAGGAGTCATGTCTTCTAAAAGCAACCTGCCTTCCAATTGCTAAATCCATGCAACCTCCCAAGTGAATCGTGGTTATTTTAAAGTGCTTATTCATCCTATAATCCACGCAGCCTTCCTTCTTGATTTTCAACAAAATTTTAAGTGAGAATCGTGGTTGTTTTAAAGTGCTCATCCATTCTTGTATTAACGCAAGTCTTTTATGCAATTCGTGGATCTAGAAATCTTTGAGAAGCTGCCTTGTCTCATGCAAATCCACGAAATTTTTAAAGGGAAAAGTCTTAGTGCAAATCATTCTATTTGAAAGCTGCCCTCCCTTTCTAAAATTAACGCTGCCTTCCCTCATAAGTTTCAACACAACTATTTACATTGCCAAGTCCATGCAGTCTGATAAATTGCATGCAATTTCCCTCTCACAGCCTATGCATGTGCTTCCCAATCTTCCAGTTGAAGCCCACATTGAGTCTACTTATATTTGCCTTCACCCGGAGTGCTTTCCAGAATTCAAAATTGCTCATATGCAATTAAAAATAAAAGGGTGATGAGTTTTGTCTAAATTGTTTACGGCAAACATTTCACTGGTGCACATACTTGAGAAGAACTGCAAAAGCTTCAAGGATAAGAGGGAAGATAGGTCAGAGGCAACACCCGCAGTTGGATCAGCATGCAGAGTATGGAAGAAGAACAAGACTGGGAGTGTTGCAGCAAGAATAACTTCTTTTCTTCTTTTCCTTTTTCTTCTTCTTTCTCTTATTTTCTCCGACAAAGTAATTGAGTAATCAATTAAATTGTAAAACTTAAGTGATTGGTTTAAAAGTCGTTACTTCAAGTTACTGGAAGAAGTCAATTACTTGGAAATAGGTGGCAGACATGCAAAATAGAAGGTTCTATTTTCAGTTGTAAGGCATGCATGTCATGCAAAGAGGAATTCTAGGGAAATATTGCCAATTGTTTCCTTTACGACTTCCACATGCGACAGTTCATTGAGAGTTTCCTATTTGTAATTGCCCTCTATGCACTATAAATAGAGGAAGAGCCTACGGGTTAAATTATCAAAAAGATCAAGATTGAAAAGATCAATAATCACAATTTGTTTTAGCAAGAGCTTTTGTAATTTGAGCATTCTTGAGTTTTCAGACTTTGTGCTAGAACCCTTGATGTGATTGGTGTGAAAGCTTGGGGATTGAATAAAAGGTGGACTTCTGGAGAACTTTGTGTCTATAGTGATTTGTTGGTTGCTTCTTTTCAGAGGTTTTAGATAAACTTTGTGTTATCTCAGATCTAGGTTAGAAGCTATTTCCTTCCCTCATTGTTGAATGTTGTGATCTTTCTCTATTTATTTAATTTGTGTGGATGAGACCAACTCTGATAACTATTGGTTTATTTAACACATATTCCTTTCTTCTTTCCTAAATTCTATTATTTCCCCCTTCTGCAAATATTCCAATCACAATTGCTTACTTGCTGCAAAATTGCCCAGTTGTGGTTCACGAGCTATGGGAATTAAAGTAAAACCCCGAAAATAGTTATTAGGATTCACCCTTACCAAATTGATAAACATCTTACATGGGAGTTTCACCGTTAAATGAAGGAGATTTATCTCATGTTCGCTAGGCTTTATGTTGTGCATGAAATCTAGCCAACAGTATTGTGGACCAAATAAAGTTGGAAACTCTTATAGACTAGTGTATTAGAAATAGCAGCCATGCGTGTCATAGGTTGTTATAATGGAGTCTATGACAGAGAAATTTTTTCCACTGCATGTACATTCCCATAATCATGATGTTTTTCCGAAGCAAAACCCTGTTGCTGCGCATCTTGGATAAGCCATACTTTAGATGGCGTTGTTAAAAGATCATCAATTCCTAATGAAATAGCCTAGTCAACTAGATTGCTCATTTTTCAAAGAAACCACAATACTATCGGTGATTGTTTTTACAGTTACAAACAAAAAGGATTTTGTCTCCTTCACATCAACATCTCAACTAATAATTATCTTGTTAGTGTAAATTTATTAGTAATCGAAGTATATGCGGTTGAGCCAAAAACACAAAAGTTATTACTGGAGTTTGATTATTGACCAAGCTTCCTCAAGTGTGACATCTTGTAAAGATTTCTTGAGGACTCGACTTAGGATATTTATCGTCGAGTTTAATCCTTCTTCATATTATTTGTAAGAAACACCTCTAGCATGCATCATACATACAACCATCTCCATGATAGTTTTGATTTGCCTCTCAACCACCCCATTCTACTGTGGGGTATAAAGGGCTAGCAATTATCATGAATACTTGTTGAAATTGTGCTTGAACTGTTTGAAGTGAATTCAACCCCATTATCGATCTCAATGTTTTTGATTCATGTGATTGTCTAGTTTTCCACCAATGCCTTAAACTTTTGAAAGAAGGAAAAACAATTTGACTTATTTTTCAAGAAGTAGATCCCCATCTTCCAAAATAAATCATCCACCAACAAAAGAAAATAACTTTGACCGAGTAGTTGATTTTGAAGATGGTTTGTAAAGATCAACAAGAACAAGATCTAAGGGCCCTTTGACTTTGCAGAAAACAACTTTGTCGAAAATGAATGTCGTTTCTACTTTGACCAAACACCCTATACACATGGTCCTAAATAGCTAGAAAACCAATAACCATGTAATCTCTACTAATTTTGGCTAGGTACCGAACGTTGGGATGTCCAAATCTCTTGTGCCACAAAATGTTGGTATTACCATCCACAACTAATGCATGTGAGTTGACCATAATAATGTTAAGAAGCCTATACAAGCCACCTTGCCCAATGCCTAGGGCTACCACTTTGTTCGTTTTTACATTAGACACAATACATTTCTTGCCATTTATGTTCACAAAAATGTTGCGATTTTCGAGATAACTTAATAATAGATAAGAGATACTTATAATTTTGGGGCATACCTAGCATTTCTTACTATAATTCTTATTGCCATTATTCAATATAAAACAGATATCTTTTATCTTCTTTTACATGTCTTTTTCCATCACCTAATGAAATTGAATCAAAAAGCTTATATTCCCATGAAAGTTCACATACTGCGTCCGACACATGAAATGTCTGGATGTGTTGAAACAAAGAACAACCCCTGGTAGCACTTTTATCCGAGCACGATGCCATGAGAGCATATTCTTCTTTAGTTCTTCAAAATCTCATTCAATTTCAATTACTACCACATTTTATTGACCCTTCTAATTTTTGTAGTGGGAAAGTGCATATTGTCACTTTGATAATCCTTCTTGACATACTGGACATTATGACACCATTAGCACTTCACTCGGTATTTGGAAGATTGTTCATCTCGAGAAGATGTTCGACGGGGACCTCCCCTCATGTATCTTTGCGGAATACAACAAGTTCTTCGGAGTAAAGGACCCCACTTTTCTCTACTGGTTTGATATTTTGTGATGCCGCTAAAACAACCCACTAGAGACCCAAGAACAACCTAGGATCGATTAGGAAAATTATGGAATAATTTTTTTGTTTAAAGAGTCCACAAGTTATAAGACAACCGTTGTCACTAACAAGTTCCAAATCAATTCTAATCCACTCGAATATTCTTTTCTTTAATTAACAATTATTAAAGGTTCTGAGGTCAAAATCTAGGGTTAGAAGATTGATTAGGTTAAGAGGGTAATTTAGCACCATACCCACTCTCTAATGAGCTTAAAAATTCAACTTGATTTTAGCATTCAAAATTTCCTAAAACATTCCCATTGGATAGGAAATTTCCTCACCTTCCAGGTGATATAAAGAGGTCCTCTTAACTCATATTTTTCAAATTATGGGTGGCGGGCCTTGGGGTGAAAATTTCTCCCCTGGAGCCGACCCGCCCTTGGGAAAAATTTCTCCCTGGGCCCGCCGACTCGCCCTTGGGTAAAAATTTCTCCCACAGGCCCCTGAGCCCGCAATGGGAAAAGTTTCACCCCAAGGCCCGCCGGCCCATAACTTGAAAAACATGAGTTAGGAGGACTTCTTTATATCACTAGAAAGGTGAGGAAATTTCTATCCAATGGGAATGATTTAGGGAAATTTTGAATGCGTTAATTTTGGGTAAAATTAAGTTGAATCTTTAAGAATCTGTTAAGAGTGGGTATGGTGAGGAATTACCCTCTTAACCTAATTGAATCTTCTAACCCTAGATTTTGGACCTTATAACCTCTATTTGTTTCTAATCTTTAGAGTGCTTTTTGAATATGAATTGATTTGTTATTGAAGGCAGTTGTGTGGGCCCTACATTCTTGCAAAAACCAAAAGTTTGACTAATTTTTGTTTGAAATGTTGGGGAATGATTGAAAATGTTTTAAAAGTTTGGACAAACTAGGAAATTTAGATGACAAGTCTCAAGTTGTTTCTGTGGATTTTTGGCCATCATCAGTTTTGAGATAGTTTTTGAGATGGGAAATGTCTGCTTCCTGCAACATAGCCTGAAAGTGGTTTCTCATTTGGTTTTAGCTAATGAAGTTCTATGGTGTTTGATTCTAACTATTGTGTTGTTGCTCACAATGCTCACTAGTTTTTAATGGCTCATCAACTATTATAATGTTACATGAAGTTGCCCAATTTGTCTTGGATTAGGGCATTGTGGTGTATATACATATGTATATACAACCACATTATTTACTTATTGTTTGTTTTATTTCCATTGTGGGAGTATACACAATTTTAATATACACCCTTGTTTTCAAGGGAAGGTAGGTTTATTTTTATGTGTATATATATACTTGTATACACACATAAATTGATTTATAGGAGTATATTCAATAGTATATATGTATATATATATACACAATAAATGTATACATATTTAATTAGTAAGTAGTTTTATACAAAAACAAGATCAGATGGAAAGAGGGTCAGTCGTCATTGAAGGGCCCAAAATTGCAAGAGGAAGGGTGGGTGGCTGGGTCATGATCCCTGGCCACCATGGCAACCAACAAGACTTGGGGGTGGGGTGATAGTCCCCACCCTTGTTCCCATAACATGGTAGTGTGGGGGTGGATTGTATCACTCTCGTCCCTTTGACAAGGGGGCAATGGTGAGGATTGAGGCGACACAATCTGCCCCGACATTTTTTTCAGTAGAAGAAAACGGTGGGGCCTGAACCCCCACCAATTATCAATTTTTTTATTTTATTTTTTATTTATTACTTCTTTCGAAATTCGAGCAATTCAGCCTTTAATTAATTACTTTTATTACTATTACATATAACAACATTACTATATATATTATATATTTATATCTATGTATATATGAGTATATATGTATCCAGCCTTATGCACGGAGATAAACCTATAATCCTTATACCTCCTCATTTTACTATATACAAATTGATTGATTTGGATCTGTATTTGTATCTGAAGTGGGTTCAATTGTCTTTGAGAGGAAAGGAAACTGCTTGCCTTCTGTTGTTTTGTTTGTTGTATGTAGAAGAAGAAGATTGAGGATTAGGAGGCACTTCATTGGGTGTAATGTCTAGTTGTATTGATTTTTCTTCTTCTGCTTCTGAGCACCTGTGCTACGTGCACTGTAACCTTTGCAACACCATTCTCAGGGTAGATGACGGCTACCACTTAGTTTTTTTGTGCTCTTTACCTTTTATTTTTGAGTAGTTGTATTGATTAAGACATTGAAAGTGCCCTTTCCTGCTATCCCACTTATGTCTCTGCAAGATTTGTCTCTTTCAATCTTCCTCTGCATGAAACCCTTTGTTTGACAAAATACCTCAAAATGCGTGGGTTTTCTTCATGGAATGCATTGATTTGCAGTTTGTGCACAAACTGGTGCGCTTGAAGGGGTTGTTGGGCTCCTCAAATAAACGCCTCAACCAATGCCTTCTCAAGGACTGCCACGCTTGTAGGTATGCACAAAATGGAGCTGTTGAAAATTCGTTGGGGACATTAAGCAAATGCATTTGCAGGTGTAAGTCTAGCCTCCTTTTGTTGGGTGTTGTAGCTGCGAATTCCCTGATAGGCATGTCTGCAAAATAAAGTAGCATAGACCAAAGCAAGTGGAAAGGGGATTTTATCTTGTGTGGCATATGGATGTTTATGGTGGGCTGTCATTTGCTGTTGCTGTGATAAGGGTTTTTATCTTCTTTTGGATGGCGCCCAGCCATTTTGCCCTTGTTGAATTCCTCCCTGGCTGTGCCGTCCGCACCAATGAAGTATTTATAAAACAATGTGGGAAGCATGGATAGGTGTGGGCACATACTGAAGGCAAATGGACACCTTGGAAAAGGCACGAGGACTGTTTTGTGTATTATTTGTTTGTTTTTGAAGGAGACGCCTTAGGGAGGATAGCCTGCCCCTGTTCCAGGAATACAAACAGTTTGATAAAAATGCTTGGAATAAATTGACTTTCGGGACAACAAAGATTGCATGGTGTGCACCCATCAAAGTATAATGGAAAGTGAGATTTTCAGATGTTGTAGTTTCCATCACCGTGGTAGAATGTATGTAAGGGGGATAGAAGCTTACAAAATGCAAATGACAAAGTTTTCCGAATGCACGCAAACTGTTTGTCAAAATGCCCCAAGCTTAGTGGATGCTAGGAGGGAAAAGTTTCTTGTATGCACATGTGTTGTTTGTAAGTATGCTCGATGCGGGCGTGATATCATGGATTGCAATTGTTTGAGGAGGAGCACAAGATGAGATGTTAGCAAATGCAACTTTTTTCTTTTGGTTCCTAATGACAACTCCACTTTTGCTTGTCGTCTCGTTTATTTAAGGCATGGCCTCCTTACCTTCATCTTGCATAATTTTCGTATTTCGGTTCTTCGTTTAATGAAATAAAATATAAATCCATAGATTATCATACCATTGGTTATTTTTTAAGGAACTCGAAGTGCAAAACAATAAAACATCACCTCGTGACTTACGCCAATCCGAAATACCCTTGGGTTCCCAACCATAGTCTTAACCCTCTTTCTGAGATGTTTTGGAAACTTCGTAACCGAACTGGATAGTTGTAACCCCTCTAGTTGACTAGTTGAGTTTGAGTTTGCCTTTAAACCTAGCTAATGTCCCTTGGTAAAAGTTAGTAAATTGCGATTTTCGAAGACTCGCAAAACAACCTTTTGAACCCAGGAAAAAGAGATGTCAAGTTTCGTCTGTGTTCCTTGTTATGTGGGGAGTCGCATCAAGCCTTAGATCGACCTCGATTGACCGTTTGTGCTCTTTTTCCGCCCTCTAGGAGCCCTATCACCCTGTTTTGCAGTTTTAGGAAGCTACTAAAAGTGAAAAGTTGGGTTTCGTTTTGGCTTTCCGTTTGGACCTTAAGTGAAGAAATGATTATCCACCTTCGCAAACCTCTAGTATTTTTACTTGACAATTGCCTACAACCCTTATTTTAGATAAAAACACATCGCTAGCTAGTTTTTCAAAGGAGTTTTGTAGGCCTCCGGTCGTTGTTTGACCAAGTCAAAACCAATCCATTACTCTGATCGGTGGCCCTGAAAACTAGTTGCTATTTGTAAATGGTTTGCCAGTTCTAAGTTTTGTCAACTCCTGTGAATTTTTGGTATATAGGAGAGCGCGTAGGAATTTACCTGTTGTGCATTTGCCCATCGGAAGTCAGTTTTTGAACGCGGTTTCTTAGCCTTCGAGCTAAAATTGGACGTTTTCGCAACTAGTAAGAAAATGTAAAGGCCGTAGGACCCTAGTCAAGTCAATAAACCGACGTGAAAACTTATTGACACTTATAAATAACTGTATATTTTGTGGCTTGTTTTGAGAAATTTGACTTTTGGAAAATAGTGTTTTCTCTCTCCTCTCTCTTATCTATCTCATTCTCTCTCCTCCCTTTAGAAATAAATTACAATGAAATAATTGTATATACGTAATGTCCCCATTTTTGAAGACCCTTAGCCTATACTTCCCCATGGGCTTCGGGATGTTGCAAGGGGAACATCTTTATTAAATAATTAAATATTATTGCCTGGAGCAATAATTATTTAATTATTTAATTATTTAAGATTATTTAATTTAATTCCCACAATATAAAAATTAAATGGGGAATTAATTAAATAAACATTTAGGTGGCTTTTATTGATAAAATCACCCTTTGAAAAGGGGACACCACACCTAGGGAAAACAAACTACTTTTATTTAATAATTTCCCTCTCCTAGGGATTTCGAATTTTGTGCCTCCTTGCTTATAAAAGGAGTGCTAGGATCATTATTATGATTATGTTATGATGATATTTATTTTATGCTCCATGCTTGGAGTTGGGATGCATCATTGTGATCTGGATTTGGTATGAATAAAGCTGCTGTGTTTTTCTTGGATCAGCGACTTCATTGGGGAAGGTATTGAATGTTTGAAGGTATGTTTTGAACCTCCACAGATCAGCGGACTGTATGGCACTATTTCTTTGATCTTAGCTGTTATTTTCATGATGTTTTGAGCCATCTAGGGCAGCGATCTGAATGTGTTTGTTTGAGGTAAAATACTGAATGACTGGAAGGGAAGAGTACATGTTCCAATGATCTAAATGGACATACTACTCAAGTGGTGTTGACTAGGTTTAGCTATTTACAGTTGAGTGGAGTGTTGAAGAGTTGTTGATTTGCATATTTTCTATTGATCCCGGAAGTGGGATATTACAAACTCAGTCATGGGGGTTGTGATTGAGGTACAAACAAGGATTTTCAGTTTATTTTAATTTGGAAAAGCTATGTGTAATGTCCCCAATGGGATATTTTCAAACCCCAAAGAGAACACCTGAAATTCCTGATTTATTACAGCCAACTGGTTGAAGAAAATAATGTAATTTAATGCAAATCTAAATTTTCCCTAGAAATGGCGACTTGATTTAGAGATTAATAGCCTTCAAATCTGATCTAAACTTCATCCAATCTTTTGCCAAAATTACCAGAATTAATCATGCATACATGAATATCAAAATCTATATTTTTGACCCAAAAATAAGAGTTGGAAATTTATTAAAAATCTGCAAAAGTACAGCTTACAAAAATGGCTGGAAAGAAGGTTTTCCAAGCCCAGATCAACTGAAACCAAGCTGAAAATGGCCTCCAAAATTATGGCAAGGCTGATAGTGATCAGATCCGAACAGTCGTGCCCTAGGATGATCAGATTTCACCCACAAGGGGGTCGCTACCCTAGAAACAAGCTGGAAATGATGATAGAAATCAACCACAACACCTTTATCTTCAAACCCTAGCTGGAGATGCCACAAATCTGCAATATGTGGTCTTCAAACACTGCTGGAATTCTGAATTTCTCCTTGGAAGCTCACTAGAAACTCCTGAAATGGAGGATCTTCACATAAAGGATGAAGAGTTTTCGTTCTTCAACCTTGGCAAGAGAGGGTTTTTGTCCTCTAATGCAAATACATCAAAGGGTTTTCATCCTTCAATGTAAAAATGGAAGAGCAATCAGCCCAAACCAAAATCAGATATCAAAATATGCCAAAAAGATGCCTCTCCCAAGTGTGGCGACCTCCTTTTATAATTGTAAATGGCACAAGAGCCCAAACAAAGGCCCAATTGGTTCACTCCACTTGGGGGAAAGTTACTTTAATTTAATATTTTTATTTCCCTTTGCTTTATTCCCCATATGGGTCGCATTTTCTCTTTAGGGAAAATAAAAATAAAGTGGACATTTATTTTATTACTTTATCACTAATAAATAATTAAAGTGCTTATAATAAAAATCACTATGCACTAAAATTAATTTATTAGGTGGTGGCTAGATTTTCTTCACAAACTAAAAACCTAGGCGGTCATGAGATAAATCTCCCTCATTTAACGGTGAGGCTCCCGCGTAAGATGTTTATCAATCCGGTAAATATAATTTACGAAGAACTATTTGCGGGGTTTTACTTTAATTACAAAGCTCATGAACCATAGCTAAACAATTCTACAAACAAGTAAGCGATTGTTTATGAATTATTTGCGAAAGGGGAAATAATAAAATTTGGGAAAGAAGAAAGGAAAATATGTAATTCAACCAATAGTTTACAGAGTTGGCCTCATACACAGATTAAATAAACAAGTAGATCTCACAATATTCAAAAGTAAAGGAAAAGAAAAGCTTCTAATCTAAATCTCGAGATAGCACGGTTTATCTAAAGATCCACACGTAAGTAAGAAGCCATAATGCACCGTCGACACAAAGTTCTCCAGGAAATCATTGTCTTTATTCAATTCCTCAACTTTCACAGAACTGACATCAAGGGCTACATCACAAAGTCTGGAACTCAAGAATGTTGATTAACAAATTGTCATCTTTTAAACCGTACGCTCTTCCTCTATTTATAGTGTATACAGGGACAATTAAACAGGAAGCTTTCAATTAATCGCCCTGTGTAGAAGCTATGAAAAGGGGAAGCAAGTTGCGAGTATTTTCTCCTAGACTTTCTCTTTCGCATGACATGCATGCTTTACAACTTGAAAATAGAACTTTCAATTACGCATGTCTCGCCACCTATTTTCCAAGTAATTGACTTCTTCCAAAGAACTTGAAGTAACAGATTTTAAACCAATTGCTTAAGTTTTACGATTTAATCGATTGCTCAACTACTTTGTCGGAGAAAATAAGAGAAAGAAGAAGTTATTCCAGCTGCAACACTCTCCGTTTTGTTCTTCTTCCATACTTTGCATGTTTATCCAAGATGTATCATTGTATTGTTCCTTCATCTACTATAGTAATGAATGATCTAAATGATATCTCCGCCTTGAATCTGAGATGTTTTTTTCTCCAATATGTTGTTGAATCCTTTCCATTGATTCTCACCAGATCAATCGGAAACAACTCGACTATGATTTGTTTGTGATTGTTGCCTCTAACCTGTCTTCCCCTCTTATCCTTAAAGCTTTAGCTTTTTCTCAAATATGTGCACCAATGAAATGTTCCTGCGCAAATAGTTCAAAAACATGCAGTCCATGGCATTAATATCTAATTTCTTCACCAAAATCTGATTATAAAGCCCTGTTGCCCTCTATTTTAAGACTTTGCTTTGCATGCAAGCAACCTAAAAATATTATTTTATTCACTGCGTGCGCTCAAATCAACAAGCGAGATAGCTGAATAATAAAAAGAAAGCCTTTCCAACCCTAGGCGCCAAAACTAGATGCTTCCCGACAATTAAAAATATTTTTTAATGCTAATAACTTCTCCCTTTGGTGCCAAACTTCTCCAAGGCAGCATGCTCCACACAAAAGAATTAATTGCCTTTCACTTATGACATCCACTTCTTATATAGGCAATTGCATGCTAATTTTACCAATTGCCGCTTCTTTTTTTAGCAATTTTTAATAATAAGTTGTGCTTTTTCTCCTTCTTTGGGTGCCCAAGTTTGCCTAATTTTAGCTTGCTTTTAGCATGCTTTTCTTTGCAATTCTTTCCGCTATTTTTAGCAAACTCTTTTGTCTTATTTTTATCCTGCCCTTTTGCTTTGACTTTGCTCTTAATTTAGGCGCCAACCTTTGCTAAAAATAATTAAAAGAAATCAGCTTTTAAGCATTAAGTTGTGCCAGAATGGGTCGCACTTTTTGGCTAATGCTTGCATGAAATACATGAAGGCAAGGCAACGTTAAACTTCAACCGGAGGAAGCTTCGTTTTACATTTTTCAACCTACCGGGAAGCTCCTTGTTTACGTTTTCACTTACATGAAAACATTAAACTCGCCTGTGTCGAGCAACTCCAATTTTCGTTTTTCAACCGCCAAGAAGCTCCTTTTTTACGTTTTTCACTTAAATGAAAACGTTAAACTCCGTCTTGCCGGGCAGCTTCAATTTTACATTTTTCAAACTTGCCAGGAAGCTCCTTTTACGTTTTTCACTTAAATGAAAACGTTAAACTCCATCTTGTCGGGCAGCTCCAATTTTACGTTTTCAACTTGTCGGGAAGCTCCTTTTTTACGTTTTTCACTTAAATGAAAACGTTAAACTCCATCCGTCGAGCAGCTCAATTTTACGTTTTTTCAACCGTTGAGAAGCTCCTTTTACGCTTTTCACTTAATGAAAACGTTAAACTCGTCTTGTCGGGCAGCTCCAACTTACACGGTTTTAAACCCGTCGGGAAGCTTCTTTTTACGTTTTCAACCAAAGTGAATTGACTTATTTTGCATGGAAATTCAAGAGGAAGGGCAGCTCTGAAAAATGTGACTGGCATGAAAAGATCATTCTTCCCAAAAATGCGACTTGCTTCCTTTCTTCTTTGTCAAAAACTGGCACTCCATGATTGACTTTTACCTTTGTCTGAGGCCATGGATGACTTCCAAAAACTCAAGCAATTGAACTGGTTATGCAGAACGGACGAACAGATCAAGGGGAATTACCAGACAAAACACGGAGAAAAACCAAAACACAGACAAAAAGAAATAAATAAAAACGAAAAAACTTGCCAGAAGTCACAGACAATTGCTCAAAAATAACTTGCCAATTAACTAATCTGTAAAAACTCATCCCTGCGCGAATGCTCCATTCAGAGATGAAAGTAATACTAGCGTGGAAATCCACGACGGGGTTTAACTTCAGCACAAACTATTTCTAAAAGAACTTTATTTATTTAATAAATAAATAAATAAAACGTTTTCAGACAAAACCTGGCAAAGGGATACAGTGAGTTTTAGCATGTGGGTATTTGTCAAATTTTGCTTATCTCGATTCTCTCCAGGGATATCTTAGAGCAAGCTGCAGCAGCAAAACAAAACACACATGCCTACATTTAACTTCAGACAAACTATTTCAAAAAGAACTTTATTTATTTAATAAATAAATAAAACGTTTCGAGACAAAACCCAGCGAAGAGATAAGTGAGTTTTAACATGTGGGTATTTGTCGAATTTTGCTTATCGATTCTATGGGGATATCTTAGTTTCAAGGATTTTAGGGTTGGACAACTCCTTTTTAGCTTTTAGGGCTGTTACAGGTTGTGATTTGAAGTGGGTTGGGTGCTTAGGGTTTGCACATGCCTAGATTTTTCCTTAAGAGTCAGGTCAATGGAGCCGTTTATTTGCACAATTTCTCCAATAACGGTCAAAAGTACTTTTATTTGTTTCTAATCTGAAAATAAAAATAAAAAATTCAATTTTTATGTAAATCTGATCTTTTCGATCAAATCTATGTTTTGGAGGTATTATCAATGTTTTCCAATATCTGGGTAATTTTCTTTTGAGAGTTTGCATTAATGAATCAAAGAAATCAAACTATTGTATTTTTGTCCATGAGGGTTTGAAGAAAATTCAGATTATTACATGTTTGTCATAAGGGTTTTCTAGGAAATCCAAATTGCTCTTATTTTTTTCCCTAAGGGGACATTATATTTGTAATGTCCCCTTTCTTATTGTTCCAAAGGCTCTGATTTAATATAATTTGAGTCCAAGCCTTGGTCATACAAAGGAGCTTTGGACAGACGGGAGCTATTGGGTACGAATATCTAGTCCATTTGTTATAATTCTTCATGACAAGCAAAAAGGTGTTTTGGAGGACTAGATGTTATGTTTTGTCATTAGGAAGGGGCCACGGTGGTACTAATGTTCTAATTTTGCGTTGGGGGTCACTTTTGGACCATGGCGACTTAAAGGAAAAGTAACTTAAGTTACTTTTATTTTATTGCCCTTCAAGGAAAAAATGCGACTAGGGTTTATTGGGGCTCTTTTGCCTTGGAAAGAAGTTATATAAGGGTTGGAAGGAAAAAGGAAAGATCATTCTTCCATACCTGATTATTTACCTTCATGTGCAATTGTTGTTTGCAAATTTATAGCTTGTGGAGTGAAATCCCATAGGAACCCTAGCTTCGGTGGTGAGAGATCCATCCTAGCTAGTAGGGCATTCTTCGGTAGTGAGAGATCTACCCTAGCTTGTCATTTTGGAGTTGTTTTCAAGGCTGATTTACAAAGATATTTTTAGAGGTTTCAAAGGAAGGGTTTTGAGGGTTTTGGAGACATTTGGTGAAAATAATCAAAGAGTTTTCAAATCAGATTTGACAGCCATTTAAAGGAAAGGGTTTAGCATCACTTTGAAGGTCTTTTCATCAATTTCCAACCCTTTCCAAGCTACGTGACTTATTTGGAATATGTGCAGCCTATATTTGAGGGTTTCAAGGGTGGCGAATTCGAGATCGAAGGTTGGAATATCATCTCCTATATTTATAAATGTTATTTCCAAAGTTTCATAACTTTTGCACTTGTATTCGGAGAGTTACGAATTTTAGAAGTTTTCCGGTTGTCTAGGGCACTTTGTAATTTTCTGGGAAGTATTTTATTATCTGAAAAATTCCAAAAACAGTTTGCTTATGTTCTTTATAACATTATGCAAAAGCTCTCTTTAAATTTTCAAGTGATTTGGAGTGGATATTTTGGGAGATTAATTTTATTTAGTTTGTTGCCCTAAGCTGTTAAAAATATGCAAAACATCGTATTTTATTGGGCTGCAAATTTACAATATTTTGTGCATTTTTAAGTGGTATCCCACTAGGGATATTTCAATATTGTACCCTCTTCCATGGCTTCCTCAAATTGTGTTTGTTGTTTATACCCTTCTCTGAGCCTTCCTTGAATAGTGGCTTTAGTACCTTGATGTTATATGATACGAGAGAGAAATTTGTAAGGCACACATTGGGATTTGTGTCCATCATTTTATTATACTAGAAAGGAGGTAGAATATAGTTGAGGTTTTCATAACCGATCATTCGTTCTATGAGAAACTAATGTATAACAAATAGATATTAATATATTTAATAAATATGACAAAGCACAACACATCATGATGGGAACACAATATTAAAAGATTTTATCTACTCCTTCAAGGACATGATCCCAAAGCCAAATAATTTTCATTCTTTTCATGAAATTTAAAAGTAATACAATTTGATTGTCCTAACCTAACAAGAAAAGTAGAATGATAAATATATTAATGTCCAAAAATGACCACCAAAGTAGGTCAAAGCAGCCTTTTTCAAATAACAAAGCTATACAAAGCGGAAAAACCAAAGAGTTCCTATGGAAAAGTACAAATGAAGTGGTGGCCAAAAAGAGAAAGGAAGGGGACTTTTGTTAGGTGGTTGACCTTATTAGCCTTATTTTGATCGCAAAAAAAGAAAGGATAACTCTTTAGAGCCCAAAGGTCTAGGCCCTCATAATACAATATATAAAATTATTAAGTGAGTATAAAAAGGATTTAGTGTGGTTCGATACATGCATGGTAGATGCATTGTTCCACAAACTTTGGCTTTGCATGCTTGGGTAGTGCTATTTTGGGCACTGTTGCACAAATTTCCACACCTACGCTTTGTGCACTCACAAAGAATCGTGGAGCATTGCATAGGGCTTTGTAGCCGAATACCTCACAATACCATGCACTCACTTCACAACACTTCATAACTGCACAAAATCTCCAAAACTAAACGCCCACGTGTCAACCTCTCACTACCATGTGGCACGCCACGTGGACCTCTCCTAACCACGCCATGTTAGAGCATTTGTCACCACACGGCATGCTTTAAAGAAGTTCAACAACCATATCTCAAGAAGACTAACCATCACTCGACCAAAATATGAACCATTTGAAACCATCCCTTTGTAATCATCGTCCGTTGTAGCTTTCTTCTTGTAATGATTTGTATATAGGGAAATTCTTTACAGCCCAAAGTGAATCGTATGATCATATGGTAGTGAATACTTCAATGACCTAAGTATCTTGTATCTCTTAGACTCGCCTATATCTCGTTAAATTTTAGGCAA
The DNA here is from genome assembly GCA_018340775.1 of Taxus wallichiana var. yunnanensis. Lineage (NCBI taxonomy): Eukaryota > Viridiplantae > Streptophyta > Pinopsida > Cupressales > Taxaceae > Taxus > Taxus wallichiana. The sequence goes on from CM031241.1 coordinate 265,249,943, forward strand.
GTTAGGTAGTGTTTTCCCCATTTTTTTATCACAGAAATTTCATTCCTAGCCTTACTTAACATCGTAAAAGATTGTACTTTTCCATATTCTTTCCATTGAATAGGAGTTACACTATTGTGCAAATACTTCCACGTTTATATGTGTTAAAACAAGGTTTACTACAAGATCAATGTTTTTGTAATGTCCCAACTCCGGGATCAATAGAAAATATGCAAACTAAGAACTCTTCAATGCATCAATCAACTGAAAATAGCAAACTACTTATACCAGTTGAGTAAATGACTCAATAAACCCGAGGATAAGGGTTTAATGGCCTTAACTCATCCACTAAATTCCACCACGTATACTGCTGTAATTAAAATCTGATCGCTGCATTCTCCTAAATGTAAACAAATGACAAACCACTGTATCTAATTGCCCTCATGGAGGCCACTGAAACATTTATACCATCTGATCATATATTTCATGCATGGATTGTTACCAAAATAGGTGATAAAGACTGCATACAGATCAGGTTATATAATTTGCTGTTACAGGATCTTCAAATTACCTCTATATCATGCAAAGAAGAGTTACCATGCACGGTAGGAACCAATCACAAGAAGGAATGTTCAAACAGGATATGTCGCTGCCCATTAGGCTTCAATTCATGATTAACACATGCATACAAACCCAGTCATCACCCTCAATTATAGACAGCTTCAAATGAGACCCAAAATACATCAAAAATCAGTTGGAAGCAAGCTTAATTATCAGCCAATGATATCTGATCATCGGTGGCCCAAAACACACCATAAACATTCAACAGAGGTCCTCAAAGAGTCGCTGTTATTTAATAAATAATAACTCACCCAGATCGCACTTTTTAGAGAGCCAAAACATGCAAAAACTCAAGTTATTAAGCACAGAAGTTAGTTGAGCAAATAAGACTATGAATACCAATTGCTTGCTTCTAAAATGCCCCAAGACCGTCACCAAATCATTCCCAGGTTGGTCGCTGCAATTAAGGAATTAAAATCATGCACTGGTATGGTCGATCCACACCCAAATCAGTCCATATTCAAAATCAGTCCATAGAATTCAAAATGCAACACAGAATAAGTTCCTGCCAAGGAGGAATGCAACACAATGCAAACACCAGTCGTATCACTCCAATAATATTCCAGATCAGTCCACATACACCCAATATAGTAGCTGAAGTTGCAATCAATTTACTGGGCATATAGACTTCCTAACATGCATTCAACAGTCAATATTCACCATAAATGAAATCGCAGATTTTAGAGAGAGCTACAGCAGCTTATATCTAACCATGACCAACCAAAACATGCCAATGTTTAGCGCCAAACTTGTCTCAAGGGAATCGCTTTAGCTAGGGCACAAGAGTGTGTATAAATCAGGTCGATTCTTATCAAAGTATCCTCTAAGATCAGCTGGTCGATCTACACAAATAAATGTATTTAACTCAGCCCATAGACATCCTTAGGCAAGTCGCCAAAGCTGGAATGAACTTCATACATCAAATACCCTTCCCAACAATCACAAAAGCATTTCAATAATTCGCTGGGCAAATAAAGATCACATAACACAAGTGTAATTGCCAAAACATATGAAAATACTTCAATGAATATTCAAATCAGCTCAATAATTCCCTACGCAAGAGAGACAAAATGAAACATTAATGAACATGCATCCCAATTCCAAGCAAGGAGCGTCAAAATAATCTTATCATAACATAAAAATAATAATGATCCTAGCACTCCTTTTATAAGCAAGGAGCACAAAATTTGAAATCCCTAGGAGAGGGAAATTACTAAATAAAGCAGTTTATTTTCCCTAGGTGTGGCGTCCCCTTTTCAAAGAGTGATTTTATCAATAAAAAGCCACCTAAATATTTATTTAATTAATTCTCCATTTAATTTTTTATATTTTGGGAATTAAATTAAATAATTTTCACTTAATTAAATAATTATTGCTCCAGGCAATAATATTTAATTATTAAAAAATGTCCCCCTTGATATATCCCAAAGCCCACGGGAAGGATAGGCTAAGGGTCTTCAAATGTCATGATTTTCAGTTGCTTTTGTAGCTTTGTATTATTTTTTTAAGTAATTTTCTAATCATAGCTTAGAGAAGTCAAGTTGGTTTGAAAAAGTGTAAAAGCCACTTGAAAAATAAAAGAAAAGGGAACTCATATGTCTCCAAGGAGGTCGGTCCTCTTTGGGAGGATTATATTTTGGTTTTGGTGCCACCTTTAGATATAAAAAGGGTCGCTTGGCTTGGAGAAGGACATGCTTGCTTTGGAATTCATTTTCTTGGAGTTGGAGCATGAAACTGCTTTCTCTCTCTTGCAATTGAGGACGAAACCCTCTTTGCACTTGATTTGAGGACAAAACCCCTCATTCCTTCATTGGTGATCTCATACGGAGGTCACACTTGGTGATTACATTCAGATTTTCCTTGGGAACACGCCATTTCCAGCTCATTGTAAACCCTCTCCTAGGGTGGTGACTTGCATGGTGGAAGGTTTTGGTGATATCTAGTGCACGACACTCCTTTCTTTGTTGATATTTGGATTGTTCCTAATTTATAAGGCTGATTACATTTACGGATTGAACTTTGGGCCTTGGAATCATTATTTCCAGCCATTTTTGTAAGTGGGTTTGTTGTTGCAAAATTAATTATTATACTTCAGCTAGGGTTCTAAAAACTCATTTCTTGGTTTGTACTTGCTCTAAAATAATTATTATTGTTCCCTACATGCTTTGGATGGTGTAAAAGTGGTATTGGAAGTGAATAATTGCAATTTCCCTCTTGTTGTCATAAGATTTCAGACTGCTGTAGCTTGCTGTTATAAATTTCAGTTTATTGTGATTTGGGTTGGTGCCATTTCTCTTTTCTTTCAGCTCATCCCGGAAAGGGGCATTACAGTGGTATCAGAGCATTGATCTTCCCAAGCCTGGAGGGTAGCTAACATTTGCAAGCAAAGAAAGAATGGACACATCAGCCACTTGAAAGGACCTAACATGGCCAACAAAGGTTCTAAAGAGGCCAAGATTGATAGACTTATCAAAGGAAAAGAGAGATCCCATTCAACTATGTTGATTTGCTAGCCCTAACCTTGCAAAAACTTCATGAGCCAAGACATCACAATGGTGAGGGCAGTTCTTTAGGAGCCCACAATGTGAGGCAGCCCCAAGGGTCAAATTTTGGATCTGCTGCTAGGCCTTTCAGCCTACCTTCCTCCCAAGAGAAAAGTCATTCCGGAGGAAAAAACACGGCATTCAAAGTGGGTCACAAACACATGTGGCCAACTATGAGGAGTATAGGGCTCTTCCAAATGAGATTTGTGATGCCATCTCACTTGCGGAGTTCATAGGAGTAAGCAAGGGTAGATCAAGGCCCGAGCCTAGATCTCAAGCACCACAAAAGGATCTTCAACATGCCTTGGGAAAGTGACACTCCACATTTGATGGTTCCAACAAGGGACAACCGGTGCATGGATGAAGATGCTAGGGTTAAACCCTAGACCACAAGAATATGCCAAGGAGCCAAACCCAAAAGAGTTTCTCTTGAAAGAAGAAAAAGAACCAACAAAGGTAATAGATACATCAACACCTCAAGAGGTCAAGGAAGAAATCATGGGGCATGAACCGGAGAAAGAAAAATCAGATCTGCAAGAAGGTTTTGGGGTGGAGTTCCAAGAAGACCATGTTGAGGGGCATGAACATGAAAAAAGGGCTTTACCGGTTGCTAATGTTGATTTTCAGTTTGCTGGAATTTTTAAAACAACCTATGGGAAGCAAATTGACTGTGTTCATGACTTTAGCAAGAATCATGAAGATGTTTTATTGACTTCTAATGTTTGCATGTGTCAACAAGATTCACTTGTTGAATGTGAAGAGTTCAAGGTGAAGAAGAATGTTGATCCTAACCCAAAAGTTTTGAGTCACAAGGTTGGGGATGTTGAAGATATCTCAACCAAGCTTCATTCGGCAAAAGGAAGGTGAACAAGTTGAGGACAGCCAAAGGTATGAAAGTGTTGTGGATTTGTTGCTTCCTACTAAGTCATTTCAGATGTGTGGTCATCATGGACAACATAGTGGAAATGGTGATAGAGTGAAGAACACTTTGAGTGGCAAAGGGCACATAGATCCGTTCATACAAGTTCCAAATTGTGTGAACATGAGAGTTTGGGATCGGGTGATCTTTTGAGATACAAGAAGGGTAAGGTCTTTGAGGAGTTCAATGTCACTATTTTTAAGGAATTCTTTATCTCATGCATGTGGCTAGAAAAGAGGTTTCCAAGGAGCCCTATAAAGTATGTCATGCATTCTAATGAAGATGTGGAGAATCAATGCTCACGATCCATAGACCATTCCTTGGAGCCGAGTCCTACACTTGAGGACAAAGCTATGAAGAAAGTCACCATTGCCGAGGGCAGCGAGATGCTTGATGTGGAAAATGGATAAGCCACATGATCTTTATGTTGATTTTCAAATGCTTCCCATACAACAACGTAGTTTGGTGCTCAATAATACAACTCAAGGACTGCTAGTGGATAGTGGGGTGCAACATGCCATGGAGTTGAACATGGGCTGTCATTCCTCAAGGGCTGATTGGAGATTGAGCTACAATCAGAAATTTGTTGGTAAGGGAGTTGTTTCCTATTTTAGGACTGTTGTTCCTCTTTTTTCAGCTTGCCCAACATTGTACTTGCAGCCATACAAGTAGTCTCAGCCATACATTGGAGTAATCTTCAGTTTGTTGATGTTGTTGAAGCATTTTCAGTCACTATATGGTTGATTCCAACCCCTATATCACTGTCATTTCTGAATTTTGTGAAGAATTTGAAGTATGACAGCTGTTATCCTATTCTTTTTTTGCTGTTGTCCGCATCAGAACCAACCCCTTAACACTTTTTATGACAGTCACAAAAGTGTTTTCAGTCACAAGGTGGAAGGATTTTCTACCTACCATCAATGAGGGATTGTTTGCCGTTGTTTTAGAAGAGTTTCCAGCCACCACAATGCTGATTCTGAATGAGAAATTGCAATGGTACAGCTACAGCCATGCTTGGGGCAGCAAGAATGGACCCTTGGAAGTCCATCTCAGGGATGGGAATTATGAAAGAGATGCAAGCATGGGAAGAGAGTTGAATAACATGCCTATGAGGCATGATGGAGAGGTTGTGGAATGTTGGTGGAAGCTCTTGTTTTCTTTAATGTGTTTGTTCTATGTGCAGGTCCAGGAATGGAGAAGAGAAGAGAAGAAAAAGCATAAGTGTGATTCAGACCAGCATATTCACATATATGAGAAGCAAGGCAACAAGGTGAAACAAGATGATAGCATAACAACAACAAAGGTAATACAAAGGAGTTTACAAGTTCCTTCACATGGCATGAGGAGTTCTATCCAATTGGTGATGGCTAGTATGGTATTTTCAGTACTTGTATGGCTGTTTCAGCCCCTACATTGCCCAAATTGTTGATTTTTGCAAGGAAATTCCACTTTGGTGCTTGCATGTATTTTTTTATGTTGCTGGTCATGAAAATAACAGGTATAGGACTGTTGTTACCAGCTAAGGACAGTTGTAAGTTTGCACAAATTAAGGAAAAATCCTTGATGAAAAAGGTTGGAAAGAAGTTTCAGCTGAAGACATTTTTATGACAGCCGCCAAGGCAGCTATGAGCCAAATTGCCACCATTTATGTTGCTGTCATCATCATTAGCAGAACCACCACATTATTTCAGTTGCATTCATATTGGTGAATATAGGATGTTCTCCCGCCATGGTTGACAAGATTGGAATGAAGAGTAAGGATGCCACATTGGAGTTTGTGTTAGCTTGTCAAGCTGTTGATTATTCATCAATTCTTTGCTCTAAAACTGAGATTACAGCAGATTGGAGGGCTTTAAGCACAGTTGAACATGCAAAGAATAAATTCGCTAATGTTGTTTTTAGAGGTAAAAGCGAAGATGACAAGTTTGAGGTGATGGTTGATCTCTTCATCAGGAAGTTTTTAAACTTCACAGGCTGCCTAAGAACATTAATAGGAAGAGGGACAGCAGGTGTAGGAGCTTGTTTTGGCAAGATCTTTTTCATTTGACAGGCATGGGATCTAGGCTCCTTGAGCATTACAGCATGTTTCGTCACTTGGGCATGATGGTACTTGGGCATGTGAGCTTGCAATTGCTTGAGGGCAAGCAATTTTGGGAGGGGAGGACTGTAATGTCCCCTTTCTCAGGCTAGTTCATTTTGAAGACCTTGGGCCCATTCCACTTCCCGTGGGCTAAAAGGGAAAGAGCAAGGGAAGTATTTAATGTCATGATTTTCAGTTGCTTTTGTAGCTTTATTATTTTTTAAAGTAATTTTCTAATTATAGTTTAGAGAAGTCAAGTTGGTTGGGAAAAAGTGAAAAGCCATTTGAAAAATAAAAGAAAGGGAACTCTTATGTCTCCAAGGAGGTCGGTCCTCTTTGGGAGGATTCTATTTGGTTTTGGTGCCACCTCTAGCTATTTAAAGGGGTCACTTGGCTTGAAGAAGATATGCTTGCTTTGGAATTCATTTTCTTGGAGTTGGAGCATGAAACTGCTTTCTCTCTCTTGCAATTGAGGACGAAAACCCTCTTTGCACTTGATTTGAGGACGAAACCCCTCATTTCTTCATTGGTGATCTCACACGGAGGTCACACTTGGTGATTACATTCAGATTTTCCTTGGGCGACTTGCATGGTGGAAGGTTTTGTGATATCTAGTGCACGACACTTCATTCTTTGTTGATATTTGGATTGTTCCCTAATTTAATAAGATTTTATAGATTCATTTGGCCCTTGGATTGAATTTTTGGGCCTTGGAATCATTATTTAAATGCTTTTGAAGGCCATTTTTGAAAGTGGCATTACACTACTGAAATTTATTGTTGCAAAATTAATTATTATACTTCAGCTAGTGTTCTAAAATTCATTTCTTTGTTTTTACTTGTAAAATAATTATTATTAATCTCACCCGAAATTTACATTGATTGCTACCAACTCCACATGGAATCCACTCTCTTGTTTTTCCAACAGTATTTTCATAAGAAACTTCTCAAACGTACTTCTTGATAGTTTCGTGATACTCTTACACAATGGTATGGACTCTTACTACTTGCATATCATAATCCCCACCACCTTATGCGTCAAATGAGGGTGTGGTAATGACTTTAAATCTTATCTACACTATCTCTATTGTATCTTATCTTATCTTATCTTATCTAAGATAAGATAATAAATCTCTTCTAGCTAGTCATATTACATATCCCAACTCTCATATTTACATATACGCTTATCCCATAGGATAAGATAGGCCTTATCCTTTACACATGGGATTTCATCTGATTCGTCTTTTTTAGACTTTATCTCAAATATAAATAAAATATTCAAAATATATATGACTATGTACACCCTACTTACATGTGACTTTTGACACTTTGATATTACCTATGTCACAAGGTTCAACAAACATTTCCCTTTAAGTTCGAAATTCGCCATATTGGTGATGGCAATAAAAATTCGTCGATTAATCGCAAAAGTTCGCCAACAAAATCGCAGGAAAAAGACTTCTTGAATTTTCAATTCGTTTTGTTCAAACACCTACAGGCCCTAACCAAATAATCGGATCTATATATCACGAAATCAAAAACAAGAGAATCGAGCTTAAAAAATCAACCGGGATTGTTGTTCGTTTGGTTTTAGGGTGTTGTTCGAGGCAGAGTGGCTTGCATCACATTTGGAAGTTCATTCTTCATTTGGTACATGTTGTCGTTTGTATTGTCGAGAGCCATCACAAACTGTTGCGATATGAGCCTTGCTTTGCCCTTCCTACCCTAAAAATTATTCGTTAAGCATACTTACCTAAGTCTCGGGAGACGGAGGGACGGGGTTTCAAGATGTGAAAAATCCCAAATTTTGGGGACGGACTTATTACAATAATATATAAAATACTAATATTTTAATATTTTAGCTTTATTCAATGAAATTTAGGGATTTAAACTCTATTCAGGTACTTTCAAGATTATAATTTAATGTTCTTCGTAAAAATAACAGCTTTTTAAAAGTAAAAACATCAGAAGTTTTTTAAAGATATTTTAAAATTAGGGAATGTCCTCCTCCAGTACCTAAGTCCCGAAACATTCGGGGGACGTCACCAAAATCTAGGGCACGCGTCCCTACGTAACACTACGTATAAGTGTATTGTTAATTGTTTATTTTTTTAGTTTTATTTGGCCTTTTATGTTTATGTTTTTTAATTTAAGATTTTAATTACATGAATCATTATAACTTATGAGTATTTTTTTTATTTTTATGTTTTAATGTTTATTTTAGTGATTTTAATGTTTTTTATTTGTTTATTTATATTTTAAAAAAATTATAAATAATTTTTATAAAAGAATGTATATATTTTTTATTTTTATTTTGAAGTGTATATTTTATTCATATTTTCTATTATTCGAATTTAATGGCGAATGTTTTTTGAACTTTATTCATTAGGCGAACTTGAAACAAATTTTATCCTCGTTGAACTCAAACTCAAACTCGAACCTTGTGACTTAGGATATTACCATGACCACTCACGAGAATATTTACTTTTTACCATTATCTATCACTTTCACAACATTCCCCTAATGTACTTTGATTGTTACCATAAAATATTTACTACTTATATTCGAGCATGCACATTGTAATTCATTAACAAGTGCCGCAAAATTCTAATGGACGCTACTACTAACTACACTTAACAACACATTATTAACAATATATACATTAATGAAATCAAAATTTTGGAGAAAAATTCTATTGTTGGCATCTTCCACCTCGGCTTCTACTTCATCCTCGGGGTAGACTATCATGGACAAGCTAAATACGGTGCACGAAAAACCTTAAACTTGTGCGTGGTTGATCCATTTTCAATTTGAGTACAATCCAATTCCTCCATTTGATACGTTCCATTGTCATCCACTGCTACTATCCTAGGAAGGATTTTACCATGCATCCTCTTTTGTGTTGAGAATTGTATACTACAACCACGTTATTCTCCTAAAAAGGAGACCACTCTATCTTCGATCAAAATTCTCCTTCTACCTCATCTTCTTCTTGTAACTTGTCTCCTTTGTTGTTTCTGCATTTTCTTTAACAAATGAAGATGTACAACATTTCCCTTATTAAATCACACTCGTCCATCCTTGCACTACCCATAACTCTTAAGGTAGGAATATCAAACTCAATAGGTAGAAATGGATCAATGTCATAAGCCAAATGAAAGGGAGAGAATTTTGTCATTGAATTTGATGTAGGCCTATATGCCCACAATATTGCATGAATATTTTTATGTTATTTATGCACTGCAAAGGTGCATCCTTTTAAAAATTTAACACAATACATGGTTCGTCCACTTATCCATTTGAGCTTGGCTTGTATGTCATTTCTTTCCTATCCTCAACGGAAAACCTATCGAGCAAAGCTTTTACCACCTCATTAATAAAGTGGCTTCCTTGATTTGTTACTGATCTCGATGGGCAGCCAAATCTAATGACGATGCATTCATACAAGAACCTTGCCACCTCATCCATAGAAGTTATTTCCAAGGGTCTAGCCTCGACCCACTTAGTTAAATGATCATTGGACAACCACAATATACTTATTTTGTCATGGAGTGGGTGGAAGTAGACCTCTGATATCTATTCCCACTTTCCAAAGAGACCGATTAAAAGAATAGGGCACTGATAGCGCTAATGAAGTCCTGTGATTCCCATGTGATTGACAAATATCACGTCTTCTGATAATTATAACGATCTTTAAAAAGAGAGAGCCAATGATAACCTACATCGGATATGCTCCTTGTTATTAGTTGCCCGAAAAAAGTGTTTTTCATGCGTACCATCATGGAACTCTTCAATTCGCTCCTTCCTTCCCTTATCCCATCCAGAACACCCTCTTGTATCTCCCATTTGGTCTTATCCGAAACAAGACTCCATACAAATGAGAATATGAGCGACTTGCTTGGGAAATCTTCCTCTTAGTCTTTGCATTAGCACCATCAACAAACTTGAAATCATTTAGATAATTCCAAATATCTATGTACTCACCACAAATTCTATCGATGGATAACAACATTGCATCTCGAAACTCATCATCATTACAAGATGAGTTGAACCCTTCTTAGGCTCAAGAAAGTGCATCTACATTGACATGCTTCTTCCCCAATCTATCCATGGCGCCAAATTCAAATTCATATTGCAAAATTATCCATCTTAATATCCTTCTTGATGGGTTAGGCTTATTTGATGTATTTTAAAGCTTGATGATCTTTCACAACTATAAACTTATGCCCTAGCAGATAATTTGTAAACTTCTTTACATTGAAAATTATGCTAGACCCTCCTTTTCAATTCTGAATTTAATTTACCTCAACACTATTCATGTCTACTCCCAAAGTAGATTGGATAGTCATTTCCATTCTCATCCTTTTAGCTTAGAGTTATAGTTTAAAAATTCAAAATTCAAAACAATTGAAATTTTTTAATACATGAAAATTTTGAAATGCTAATAATTCTCCTTAGTGTTGCATCTAAAGCATCGATATCTGATGGACTTACTACAATTTTGATTCTACATAATAGGTGAAATCACCTAAACATCCTTGAGCTACTCAAAAGCTTCACGTGCCTTCTCACTCGGCTCATAAGAAACATCCTTATATAAGAATTGGGTCGATGCCTCACGCAATCTCACGAGAATATCTTGATGAACCTCTTGTAGTAACCCACATGACCCAAAATGATCTCAACTTACTTATATTCATGGGAATGGCAATTGTTTTATCTTTGAAACTTTATCGGGATCACTACAAGTACCATCTCTAAATACATGCCCTAATAGGATGTCTTTAGAGCATCCATAAACACACTTTGAAGGGTTCGGTGAAGCTTTTGCTTCATCGACCTCTAAAAAACCTTCTCCATCTCGGTTCGGTGGTCACTTTGCTCTCATGAATACAAAAATCATCCTGCAAACAGTTTGATGAAGCTTCAATATAGGGTTCAAATACCCAATGCATTAGGCACCAAAATGTTAGAGAAGCACTACAAAAGTTAAATGGCATGACTCTATAAAAAAATCCCCAAGGAATGGCAAATATAACCTTGATTGATCTTTCTTGGCTATACGAACTTGGTTACATCTAATATAGCCATCTACTGAAATTATAGCATTATTTGCAGCTACTTGACCAAGATCTGGTTCAAGAATGGAAGGGGGCTAATGATACTGTCTTTGTTTCTTTATTGAACTTCTTGTAATCAACACAAATATGTAACTTCTCATTCTTCTTTCTTAAGATAGCAATGGGAAAGACTCATTCCAAATTATCCACAAGAAAGATGTATCCTACATCGAGGAGCTTATCTATTCTCTATTTTTTCAGTTTTGAATAAATTGGGCTTCATTCTATATGGCATTTGTGTCGTTGGTTTAACACCATCTACTAACTCAATAGAATATTCTACCCAACTTACTTAGCAGAACTCCTCATAATCAAAAATTAATAGGTGCACACACCTTCGAAAGATTTGGAGGTAGTCCTCTTTCTCTTTTTCCACCATAGCATCACCAATTTGTATTTTTTGAAGACACTCTTACATTTCTTCCTTCGTGAGTTGTCTCGAGCGCATCAATTGGTGTGGTGGAAGGATGCCCATGACTAACATATCCACCTCTCTCTCTTCATCATCGGATTCTTTATCTCATTGGTGCTAGTGTAATACGAGGATGTCGATCATCACTTTCATTGCTTGAATCCACAAGTCCAACCATATGATTTTGGGGGATTAAAATTATATTCACCCTCTCTCTGTATGACTAGGTGTCATGAAACCCTCATTCCAATAGTGCCTTGCATAAACTCTTTTCAACCATGGCCTTCCTAATAGCATTGGGTATCTGCAACAATAACATTCTTCATTACCAAAATATCTACTACACAACCAAAAATCACTACATCCGAAACAACACCTTGTTTATTTTTCTCTTATTCTTGATTTTAACATCGGTGTTGAAGGGCGATCAATTTTTAATCCTAACATATTCATTACAAACTTGGTCATTACATTATTTCGCTATGACTCAACCATCCACTAAAACATCATGGATTGAAATACCGTTACACTGATACCTCATCTTACGGGGCATAAGGATCTAGCTTTTCTTCCACGACAAGTACCTCACCTGTTTTTGTCAAAGCATCGAGTCCACTACGTAACTTTCGTACCTCTTCTCTGAAGCGATAACAAGTTGGCCATAGGTAATATTTGCAGAGACACTTGGAGAGATGTTCGGGGATGGAGTATTGTGCTTGCCCTTATGAAATTAGAAAATCATGCACACCCAACTTTCTTCTATATTTTTAACTAGTCTCTCCTTTCATTATTTTCGGATTAATAACATCTTTGTTATCTCTTTTTTTTCTTACTTTTAATGACAAAAACATTTGCTTCATCCAAATGCCAAAATATCTCGAGTTGAAGTCCCTCCCCATTCTAGCAGCAATTTTTTAGTGTTTGGCATCAAGCAGTCTTCTAAAACTAAGGTAAATCTTAGCACCAAACAAAATAGCTTCCTTGTTCACGGGACCATCTTTCACATTTTGGTACTAAACATACGTGTTGACATTGAGCAACATTTTTGACTTCAAGTCTTCTCGGGTAACTTTGATGCCAACTCAAAACACTTTTGGCTCTAATTTCATTTTTAGCAATGACTCTTTTTGAAATGAAGATATCATGAAGTTGTGAAAGTCTAGAGTAGGTCAATGTTTTCCACATTGAACCATTAGTATCTAAAACATGCACTAGAAACCTTTGGTATTTTCTCACACTCGATAGAATTATATTGATCAATATGAATCAGCTTTGGTTCTAACATGCATTCAATGTGGAGCAGCTGCAGACATGAAGCAAATTCAATTTGATGGGTCCTTGCTAAGATTCTCCATAGCATTAGCCTTTAGTCCCGATATGAGATAATCCTAGTGCTATTTAGTTGACTAAGAATCACGTTTATAAAGCAAAAACCAAGCATATAGAGGTTCAACATCCTACATTCATCAATTGATCCAAGGTCCAAGTGTTTAGCTGGAACATCCCAGTCCAAATTATCAAAGGAACAACATACATACACAGCTAAATACACATACTAATAAATATACAGAGGAAACGTTCAAAGCAATACATGGCTCTTACTTTCCTCTCTACAAAATTCTCATGTTTTAGCAGCCTTTATTATCTCAGTAAATCAACAGGATCCACAATAATTTATATATCAATCATTGATATAGAAAAAAATTCCACATATAGAAGCAGTATAGAGGAGCTTCTACACAAATAACATGAATTTGGTTTTCTTTAATATTGTGATAACATCCAAAACAATTTGTCGAAAAATTCTGGAAGAGCCTATAAGAAGTGGTACCGTTCTCAGAATTACAATGTTGTTCACCCATCTTGGCCATGTTCCATACCTGTTAGCACAATCTTTCAGTAAAATAGTATAAAAATAACCTGATGCAGTAATTAAAGCTAAAACTTTCATGTGTAAAACATTCACCTTCAAAGATGAATCGGAGAAACCTCCAACAACTAATGCCCCATCATGAGATATAGATGCACAGTTCAGACTGCAAAGAATCCACAATTTTTGAACCTTAATGATAACCTCAGGACTACATTTAATAGTAAATGATTAACTACTCTGATAAGATTGTTCCAAGGAATTAGATTGAATGCATTTCAAGTAAACCCATAATCCTAGTTAAATTTAGCACATAAATTACCTTTTGTGGTTATTGACAAAGGTGTAAAAGCTAACAGATGGCAATGCTGAGCAGCTCAAGCGAGCACGATTCCGAAGATCTTCTAGAGTGGACCGTTCAACTTCCATGGAACTAGATACACATAGACATCAGACTAATTGTTATATATGTCCAATAAATATATGATGCAATTTCTTTTAAAATGTGCAAAATAGATAATATAATATAATGTCTGTTAATTTCCATGCTACCGCAGAAAACCCCTAAAGGTGGGTAATACAACAATTAGAGAGACAATCAATCCACTAGCAATGTTAGCGATCGAAGTCAAACACAAAGGCCTCCTACTCCAAGAGACAATCAATCCACAATGCATGAAATGGAATGAATGGGGTCATTTTGGTAGGGGATGCCCAAATAATCAAAACCAGGTTTACAAATTGTGCATGGAGATTGGTCCTTGAGATCATGATGATAAAATTTCCCAAACAAAAATAGCCAATATGATCAAAATAAAAAGGTAAAGGTACTTTTTAGGTCAGCACCAAGTGAGACACCAATTTGGTGTACGAGATCCCCCTTGGCAGAACTCCACAAGAGGATTCTTTTTTATTTACCTTATATATTGTTTAACAAGGTGTATAATCCTACCCCAATCCAGATTTGAACATGCAACCTTGATTATGGATTACACTATCACATGCCTCACCATCAGGTTCGCTCATGCTGTACATCATAGAAGTGGAAAAAGATGGATATTGTCAAAGCTTTTCTGGAGAAACAGTGTAGAACAAGGTTGTTTGGGTGCGCTGGTGCGGTAGTATGCAGGGCGCAGGTAGGAGCACCCAGTGCAGGCTCCCAAAGCTTGGGTACGCAGGTGCGAGGGTGCAAGGGTGCGATATGTGAGGGTACACAATGTGCAAGGGTACAACCCCTCAAAACTTAGCTATGCTGGATACATTCACACCTGAATTAGTGAATCATTAAACATAAATTTAAAAAATATAATGATAATTGATAACTGTAGAAGCTATTGAAGCTTTTTGTCTAATATTTTATTATTTTGAGACAGCTACTCCACTCTCTTCAGCAAGGATGGTGGAAACTTGATGAGGAATAACAACATCGGCTAGGGTACTTCATTAAATGTTTTTTTCATGGTCACATAGGCTTATTCATATTGTATACTCTTGAATGTTGTACATATCTCTATGTATATCTTTGATCTCATTGAAGCTTCCTTCCTTAGGAAACTTTCTTTTTATTTCTTCTTTTATAAGATTCATTTTGTCTAAGAGATTCCTTGTAATCTATAAATACATAATACAATAGAGTGTACAACATATGCACAATAGTGGCAATCTCCCATGTTCTATCTTTACTGTTGCAATTGTGCTCATAAAAATTGGTGTCCAAGCCTTTGACACAGCCTCACAATCAGGCCCGATTCAGGATTAATCCTTCAATCCTTACTAGACCTTACACCCTTTAGATCTAGTCACCTCAAGGATTTTCAAACATACCCTGCATTTAAAAATACAAAAACAGATAAACTTTATATACACAAGCAGAAAAGATACAACGAAGGACGCCTATGAGTGTCCAGGTCATCCAAAGTCAAACTAAACAAAGATGAAAGGGAAACAGGGAGCAAATAGGAGTGGAAACTAAGAACAAGGAGAATATATGAAAGTACTAGCACAACAGTGGATTTCCCCATACTTTTGTGTCTTTCGTGTAACTTGCTTCTGTTCGTTTTGGCAGTCCACTCCTTATAGCATTTTATTCAGCTTGCGAGTAAATCTCTATTGAACCATTTGCGTCTAGGCAGTATAGTGGAATGTTTCAGATTCTGATTGGATCGCACGTTGCCTAGGGTCCTCCATTGATGTTATGGAAGCGTTTTGAAAGATGCCATAAGGTAGGGGGCTGAGGAAGCACTCAGGATCTTGCTCGTTTTGTTGTGGCGGTTCTCTCCTCAAAGCATCTTACGCTTTACGGATGTAACCTTTGGTGGCCCATATGCGTGTAGGCAATAGAGTGGAATGTTTCAGATTCTGATCAGATCCACATTGCCTAGGGTCCCCATCGGGGTTATGGAAGTGATTTGTAAGATATTGCCAAAGAGGAGGGGCTGCGGAAGCACTTGGAATATTGCTTGTCTATGGGCAGTGGCTGCGCCTTTGCGTGGGGACTAGCTTTCCTTGTTCCTTCTTGGATGGTCCCTTGTTTTACGGCTCTCTCCTTGAAGATTTTTACATTGCGTAGAAGTATCCTTTGGTGGTCCATATGTGTGTAGGCAATAGAGTGGAATGTTTCAGATTTTGATCAGATCTCACGTTGCCTAGGGTCCTCCATTGATTTTATGGAGCGTTTTGTAAATGCCTTGAGGAGAAGGCAATCAAATGGGATTGAGGTCGGCTAGTCTAGATAGTTTGCACCCTTTGAACATGCGTAGGAGCTTTCTGGGTAAGGACATCCTTGAGCAGCCTTATAATTGAGGTGGTTGCATGCACGGTGCATTCTATGTGGCCTTTGTTGATCACGAGCAAGTTGGATTTGAGGCTTGGGGTAAAGGGCTTTGACGGGGACGCGCTTCCTAGATTCATGTGAACCGAATCTCCTAGTTGATGCGCTCTGACCCTATGCTATCCTTTCCACCCCCGAAGAAATGAAATTTTACGAGGGTGTTGATGTCCACGTCGTGTTTGTGTCGGGACATTTGATGCGCCAACGGGATCATTGGAAGTTCCAATGCTCGTCGGTGTTGAAAATGTTGAAAGCGCATATAGATCTGCAATTGTTTCTTACCTTTCTGCGTCCACATCTGAGCTCGAGGGGTGGTTGATATGATGTTCAATTGCAAGGAAGAAGAGATTTGTTGATTTGGTTTCCCATTTATGTGCAAGTCTTGTCGTGCCTCTTGGAGGCCTCGCAGACCCATACATGGATGGAAGCTACATGGTCAATCCACGCAATAGTCATATGCTTGTCTCAAAGATTAAGCCATGCATGTCTAAACATGAACTATTTCAACCTGTGAAATTGCGGAAGGCTCATTAAAAGCAGTTATAGTTTCTTTGATGGTACCTTTCTTTACTCGGATAACGCTAGTAATTCTAGAGCTAATACGTGCACAAAATCCCGACTCTTGGAAGGGATGCATTTACTTAGATAAAAGGTCGAGTTGGCTTGCTACGCATTACTCCAGGTGATTCATGATAACTCAACGAATCGCACGGCCTTTGTGTTGGCGATGCTTCCTTCAAACTTATGCCCTATCGACTTTTGATGGTAGGATAAAGGCCTACCATGGTGGTTACTGGTGACGGAGAATTGGGGTTTGATTTTGGAGAGGGAGCCCGAGAAACGGATACCACATCCAAGAAGACAACAGTGCATAAATTACCCAATCATTACACGGGGAGGTAGTGACAAATAACAATACTTGGCTCATCGAAGTCCGGTAATTGGAATGAGTCGATCTAAATCCCTTAACGAGGATCCATTGGAGGGCAAGTGTCTCGAGCGCTGAGCCAATGCATGTAATTCCAGCTCCGATAGCATATATTTAAGTTATTGCGGTTAAAAGCTTGTAGTTGGATCTTGGGTCGTCACGGTTGGTCTACCTACTCAAGGTGTGCACTCGGCGCTCACGTCCCTTCGCCGGCGACATGCTCCACGGACTTAATTTTCTAGGTTGCGGTTCCGACGTTGTTACTTTGAAAAAATTAGAGTGCTCAAAGCAAACCTACGCCCGAATACATTAGCATGGAATAACGTGATAGGAGTCTGGTCTTGTTCCGTTGGCCTTCGGGACCCGAGTAATGATTAATAGGACTATCGGGGCATTTGTATTTCATTGTCGAGGTGAAATTCTTGGATTTACGTAAGGCAAACCATTGCGAAAGCATTTGTCAAGGATGTTTTCATTAATCAAGAACGGAAGTTTGGGGGCTCAAGACGATCAAATACCGTCCCTAGTCTCAACGATAAACAATGCCGACCGAGGATCGGCGGATGTTGCTCTAAGGACTCCACGGCACCTTCTAAGAAATCAGAGTGTTTAGGTTCCGGGGAGTATGGTATGAGGCTAAAATTTAAAGGAATTAACGGAAGGCCACCACTAAGAGTGGAGCTGCGGCTTAATTTGACTCAACACGGGAAACTTACCAGGTCAGGACATAGTAAGGATTGGACAGATTGGGAGCTCTTTCTTGATTCTATGGGTGGTGGTTTATGGTCGTTCTTAGTTGGTGGAGCGATTTGTTTGGATAATTCCGTTAATCGAATGAGACCTCTACTAATTAGCTACGCGAGAGGTTTCCCTTCATGGCCAGCTTCTTAGAGGGACTATGGCCATTTAGGCCATGGAAGTTTGAGGCAATAACAGGTCTGTGATGCCCTTAGATATTCTGGGCAGCTCAAGATGCTACTTCATAGTCGTTAGAAAGTTCAGTAATCATGTGCTCTCCTAAATAGGAAGCCTTCCTCTTGCAGGAAGTGATCGGCCCATGCTTTGGATGATAATGAGGCCATATTTGCAGGAAATGTTGGTATCCATGCAGTCTCCTTGCTCTTATCTTCACTATGTTTGTGTCTTTGCAGGAGGGATGGCGGCTATTGTCTCTACGATAGTAGCTTCGAATCTTCATTTGGTTGATTCAGTGATCATTGCAGCATTTAAACCATCCACTCCTCTTTGTGCTTAACCACAATTTTGCTCAAATTCTCAGCACATATCTAGAGAGTTCCAATTCTTTCATTCTCAGTCAATCTGAATTGAAAAAGTGTGGCAAGGGTTGTTTTAATGTAGGGATTGTGGACGCCTTTTTCCTCTATGATTTGTCCAAGAATTTTGTCATAGCAGAGATATTCATCATGGCCTGTAGAATGTCCTCACTATCAGATTTACTATAAACTTCCCTTGAAAGAACTTGCACTGTCAGAGGAGTACTAGGAAGATCAGAAGGCTTATTCACAAAGGAAAAATGTGCATAGAAAAGAGTAGAGTCCATTACCTTGGTCAAGTTCATTGCTTGAAACCAGATACCTTGAGCATCAAGATAAGGACCTTGTTGGGTCCTATATTTGTTGAGGAAGTCGTCCTGCATGCTGGTTCCTTCATCATCATCAACATGGACGGGCATTTACTTATTGTTCTTCAATCTTTGATTATTTTGTTGTGAAACTCTCTCGATTTGCTGAAGATGATTTCTTTTCTCTTATTTCTCTTCTCAATTCTTTGGAGTTCTTTGTAGTTTATTATGTGTCTGTATATGCAGTGTTTGCACAATGCTTCCTCTTATTTATAATTCTTGAGCATTGTCTTTTTCTGGTTCCTAGCTTGCTGACTGCTGAGAGGTCAAGATGAAATTT
Organism: Taxus wallichiana var. yunnanensis; assembly: GCA_018340775.1. Lineage (NCBI taxonomy): Eukaryota > Viridiplantae > Streptophyta > Pinopsida > Cupressales > Taxaceae > Taxus > Taxus wallichiana. The sequence continues at coordinate 265,269,166 of CM031241.1, forward strand.
GCAAGAATGATATTTAATTTAATTAGACTGCAAAACATCATATAAACGTTGCCATATCTCCGAAACTATCATTTCTGAATTTATTGCTGCAGTGAGCATAGCTCGATGGAGAGGTTGTTTTGTATTCATGAGATTGCTTGGGTGGCATTAAGTTGCTGGCCTGATATATATTTTTTTTTTTGTGGCTATTTTGCTTTTCACGAACTCTTATGAAAATAAACAGGTTGTCCTGCCCTGGTTCCCACGCCTCTCTATGGACCATATCTCCTGTATGAAGAATATGTGATTGGAACTTAACAAAGGAAATCCTTTCCAGTTGGTGGATGAACAAAAGAATACAACAAACACTCCTATAACCAGAAAAACTGCAAATGGTGATTGTGCCTTGTGAAAAATACCTATGAAAGTGCCAAGATTTGCTAAAGAGTTGCGTGGAAGAAATAGGATGTGCCATGTGTAATTTCAACTGTTGTGAGTGGGTTTCAGAGCTTATAAAGGTGTGGAAAATCTAAAAATTGATGTAGCAATGAAAAACCTAGGAGGCAATGTTAAATGACAAGAATGGCAACGTAGGTCTTGCCCTCCATTAGATCATATGATTTGGTATCAACATGCATTGCGGTTGCATTTAGATCTAGTCCTCTCAAGGGTTTCATCTTTTACCCTTACTAGATCTAACACCCTTCCGCCTCTTGTACTCGAGGGCATTAGCTCAAGTCTCCTTGAGGGTTCCTACCTCTTATTTTCAACTTGATCTATTCCCTCCAGCAGCCATCAAATTTTGGGAGTTCGGCACCGATTTTGTACTCATTTTGCTGACTTTTTTGGAAAAATTCCTCAACTTGCAGTGCAAATTTATCCTTGCAAAAGCATCCAATCAGAATAATTCTTACACCATTGGATAGCAATTTTCGAGAGCTTTTGAGAAAATGATCACATTAAATTTTCACAATGGTATTAAGGGATCTACGACCTTCAGAATTGGATGTATGGAGGAGTTGTACTGTCTTTTTCCAATCACAACCCAGATAGAAACAAACAAAAAAAAAATCATGTCTTATGATTTGGGTAAAGCATATAAAGCATTGTTTTTTTCACGTTGAGGATATTTTCAGATCTAATTGCCTATAGGTTATCAGATTATTGGATGCAAAACCTTGGTGGGTCCTCTTTCTTTATCCCAAATTTGAGCCTGAATGGCCCAAAAGCTATAAGAGAATCCTCACAAAAGCCTTCACAAGAATCAAGAGATATTAGCTCTCTTGCTTAGATCCTTGTAAGTCATACTAGTTCTCTTGAACAAATTCTAGCTAGACATGCTAAGAACAATCCCAATCTAATGCATGTAAAGATTAGAGAGCTCCAAATTATGCTTATACAAAATAAAGCGTGGGGACAACCATACGAAATCTCTCAAACGGTCCCACTTGGCAGCATAGCTATGCCTACACATTTGAGGTTGCTAACTTCCCTTCCTATTTGTAATATCCCTTCTCAAAAGCAAGTAGGTCGAAGACCCCGAGCCTAATTTTGTTTCCTAACGAATAAGGCGGTAAGAAATAAGGGAAACTTATCCTAATAAAGTAATTTTAGTGCCTAATAAATTTTTATAAGCACTTTAATTATTTATTAGTGATAAAATAATAAAATAAAAAGTTACTTTATTTTTATTTCTCCCTAGTGGAAAAAGGCGACCCATATGGGGATAGAAAGCAAAGGGAAAATATAAAATAAAGTGATGGAAGCTATTAAATAAAGAAAAGGAGATGAATGACCCTTTTGTGTGACAAATGTGCCAAGAAAATTTATAAAAGCGAATCACCATGGAGGCGAAGGCACCACTTTGTCATATTTTTATATCTGAAAATTGGTTGAGCTATTTGCTTTCCATTTTTGCCTCAAAGGACGAAAACCCTTTGAAGTGTTTTGCATTAGAGGACGAAAACCCTCTATTGCCAAGGTTGAAGAACGAAAACTCTTCATCCTTTATGAGAGGGAGCTCTATTCAGGGGTTTCCATTGAGTTTTAAGGATAAATTCTGAATTTCCAGCAGTGTTTAAGGCCCTAAGGTGCAGATTTATATTTTCTCCAGCTAGGGTTTGAAGAAGAAGAGTGTAGTTGATTTTTGGCATGCATTTCCAGCCAGATCTAGGGTTATCTACACCCTTGTGAGTGGAGTTTGACACATTCTAGGGCACGGCTGATCCGGATCTCATCTCCATCTTCATTGCCATATTTTTAGAGGTCATTTCCAGCTTGTATGCATCTGATTTGGGCTTTGGAAACATTTTTCCAGCCTTGTCTGTAAGTTGATTTTCTGCAGACTTTAATAAATTTTCCAGCTCTTCTTCTTGATCTGAAAAATTATATTTTTGGTGTTCTTGCATCTATAATAAATTCTGAATTGTTTGGTTAAAGATTTGGATGATTTTCAATCAGTTTTGAGTATCAATCATCTCCAAGGCAAGTCACATTTCCTTGTAGAAATTCAGATCTGCATTGTTTTTTATCAAATATATTTCTTTAATTTTTATTTTAGATCGGATTTGTGGATATTCCATTTGGGGCATAAATTGTCCCATTTGGGGGCATAAATTGTCCGTTTTGGGGACATTACTTGTGAAGGTAAAAAAATGGTATCTTGATGCCCGAGCATGTTCCTTGCCATCTGGTGAAATAATTTAGATCTAAATGCAAAGAAAGGAACAATCGATGAGTCTAGATCAAAGAGTTCCTCCCACAGATGAACTAAGCGATATGCATGAGGCAATCTCATGGAGTCAATGAGAATTGCAACAGATAATAAGGGAATCTCATAGAGAAATGTGTGATGCATTAACAGGGTCAAACATGGACTCGGCCAAAGTTCTAGTTTGACCAAACGAGGACATAATATGGCAACCAACAATGGTGAAGGAAGCTCATCAAGACTAGCAAAGACATCCTTCAAGCCATCTTAATTATTTAGGGCCAAGTTTCTCCAAAAAGAGGAACAACCAATTGAGGTTAAATCCTCCAAGTGATGTTGAAGACAGAGAGGCATGGGGTGAAGAATATGAAACCCTCAGTTTGCAGCAAGAGAGATGTTGTCTTTCAAAAATTTCTGCGAGTTGAAGAATAGCAAAGGCACAAGAAGGAATAAAAGAGTTCAACGGGAGCAACCAAGAAGAGACATACAACAAGCATTTGACAAAAAGGTAATGAGTTCATGCCCAGTACTTGCTGTCCCAAATTTTTCAATTCCTCTTGTGGTTAAATGTGATGCATCCAGAGATGGTATTAGGACTGCACCTTATGGACAACAAAGGTCAGCACCTTTGGGGCAGCCAAAGGGGTCTTTTGGACAGCCAAAAACTACTTCAAACAATGAGCAAAAAGCACCAAATTTTGGGCAGCAAGGGGCAGCCATTATATTGAGGTAGTTCCAGATGAAGAAGAGTGTGTTGATCCAAAAGTTGTTTTGCAAGGTATGAGGAATGGTACTCTTCAATTTGTGGCAGCCAAGGGCATGGAAACTTCTTTCAAAAGAGGTGGATTGCACGAGGATGCGGATTATGTGGTAAGAGGAACATCTTCTTTTTATTGCAGCAGTTTTATCATGATGATATTCAGCCCATTTTAAACAAGATGCTAAGAATTTGATGCAACAATGCCAAGATGTCATCGAGAAAAAAGAAAATGAAGGATCTCAAGGACATCCCAAGGTATGAAAGGAATGATAATATGTCATATTTATTGTTGCATATTCAGATTTATTTTCCTCATGAGAAGTATGATAAGTTAGAGGATCAAGTTTGCAATATAGAGTATGTGGTACCCTTGATCCAAATTCATGTGTATGAGCATCATGAGAGCTATGTATTTTGGCAAGAGCTCTCTCATTTAACAGGTACAGGATCTAGATTCTTGGAGCACTACATCATGTTTTATCTCTTGCACATGGCACTTGGGTATATGAGTTGCAATTGCTTGAGGGAAAGCAATTTGGAGAATGGAGAATTGTAATATCCCTTTCTTGAAAGCAACAGGTCAAAGATCCTTAGCCTAATTTTGTTTCCTGACGGCTAAGGCAATAAAAAATAAGGGAAACTTATTTAATAACGTAGTGCTAATAAATTTTTACAAGCACTTTAATTATTTATTAGTGATAAACTAATAAAATAAAAATTACTTTATTTTTATTTCTCCCTAGTGGAAAAAGGTGACCAATATGGGGATAGAAAGCAAAGGAAAAATATTAAATAAAGTGATGGAAAATATTAAATAAATAAAAAAAAGAGTTGATTGGCCCTTTGTGTGGCAAATGTGCCAAGAAAAGTTATAAAAGCAAGTCGCCATGTATGGAGAAGGCATCACTTTGTCATATTTTTATATCTGAAAATTGGTTGAGCTATTTGTTTTCCATTTTTGCTCAAAGGATGAAAACCCTTTGAAGTGTTTTTGCATTAGAGGACGAAAACCCTCTATTGCCAAGGTTGAAGAATGAAAACTCTTCATCCTTTATGAGAGGGAGCTCTATTTAGGGGTTTCCATTGAGTTTTACGGATAAAATATGAATTTCCAACAGTGTTTTAAGGCCTTAAGATGCGGATTTATATTTTCTTCAACTAGTGTTTGAAGAAGAAGAGTGTAGCTGATTTTTGGTGCATTTCCAGCCAAATCTAGGGTTATCTACACCCTTGAGAGTGGAGTTTGATACATTATAGGGTACGGCTGATACGAATCTCATCTCCATCTTCATTGCCATATTTTTAGAGGTCATTTCCAGCTTGTATGCATCTGATTTGGGCTTTGGAAAAATTTTCCCAACCTTGTCTGTAAGTTGATTTTCTGCAAACTTTAATAAATTTTCCATCTTTTCTTCGTGATATGAAAATTTATATTTTAAGTGTTCTTGCAGCTATAATAAATTCTAAATTGTTTGGGTAAAGATTTGGATGATTTTCAAGCAATTTTGAGAATCAATCGTCTCTAAGGCAAGTCGCATTTCCTTGTAGAAATTCAGATTGGCATTGTTTTTCATAAAATATATTTCTATAATTTGCTATTTTGGATTGGATTTGCATGGATATTCCGTTTGGGGTATAATTTTTCCATTTGGGGACATTACATGCTTGTCAAGAAATTGATAATTATCCTTTTCTACCGTCTTTACAAGGTGGTCCTCGCCATCCTAAGCACAAGGCCTTGAGCAATTAGCCACACGATCCATGGACAAGATATTGTTTTGGAGATTACAACAAATTCCACTTGTGAGCAAGTCTATCTCTCCAAATACAATCAACTATTCTTCCCTAGTTCAATTAGAAATTATGCAAATCGATAATAAACTTAATATTGCTCATGGACAACATGTCTTGATACTAAGCAAGCTTCCCCACAACTCCATGGTGGACTTTCCAAAGCTTGAAACTGTCATCTTCTCCACTTACTTCAATGCTTACCATAGGTTCAGATTGTAAGCAATGAGGACACCATCGACTTCTCGTACAACATTTTGATTCTATTGTTTTAGACTCTAGGGACTTCATCCTTAGTGCTTGTGATCCGCATGCATTCCATACCCCACCAAAATAATTTTTAGTGGGCTCATCATGAAAGCTACAAAGTGGTTCTACTTCTAATCTTCCATTGAAATTGGGAAAATTTCCTCTAAACAAAGAGAAAATGATAAAAAATGGCCGATGGGCTAGTGTACTTTAGCAAATTCGGTTTTTACATATACACAAGGCCTTATTATATATTCTTAAATATAGTACATATCTCTACATACATCTTTATATTTGTAGTGTCTTCCTTCCTCTAGAAGCTTCCTTCTCTTTCCTCTTTGAGAAGCTTCATTTCCTCTGAAGATTACTTATTACCTATTAATATATAATATGTGTATGATTGCAGCAATCTCTCACGTTCTCTATCTATAATGTTACAATAGTGCTCATACCAAAATTGTTATCTTGGAGGAAGATATGTTGAGATAAAAACAAGAGTGAAAGATAATGTGCATTGTGCAAGCTTTCAAAGACATAACTGGTAACATAAAACCATTGCTGCAAAAGTTCGAAGATCTCAACTCAAGGACACACTTAGAAATCAATTATAGATGAAGAAAAGTCAAGTTTTCAGCGTTGGATCCAACTCGGATGAAGAACAAGTTGAACCTAACAAGGGACTTATAGGACACTCCATACTCTGACAGAGGAAGGCCACACTAGCAGAAGGGATAAAATATGAAATATTCATATCAGCATATGTAATGTCCCTTTCTAGGGATAAACTACACAAACAAGGAATCCACACAAACCCCAAATGAATACAATTTATTTTTTATAACAGAAGACTGAAAATTGGAATAACCATGTACGGTAGAGACTGATTTTTATCAACGGCAACTTGCAAAGTACAATAATTCACCCAAATATCACTATGAAACTCATCCACAACATACATAAGCCTTCTAGGAACAATGTAGGTCATTTTACACCATGAAATTTGTAATGTCCCCAATTGGACAAATAATACCCCCAAACGGATTATCCGAAATCCCAATCCAAATAGGAAGTAGTAGCAATTATACAAAAAAACTTATAATGTAGATCTGAATTTTACTAGTGAATGGCGACTTGCATTAAGGAATAAAATCAACCGAAACTAAAGTAAATCAGCTAAGTTCCTTTCCCAAACAGATCAGCAATTTTTATAAGGTTAAGAACATGAGAAAAATACCATATTGGATCAAAATAGAAGGCTGAATTATTTATTAGAAATCTGCAGATGACAATACTCACACAAGACTGAAAGCGGAGTTGCCCAAAGCCCAAACATTATGCAAACGAGTTGATCTTGGCTTCAAAAATTATGGCATAGCTATTGGTGATGAGACTAGGGACAGCCGTGCACTAGAATGTACCTAACTCCACCCACAAGGGTGTAGATAACTCTGGATAAAGTTGCAAATGAAGGTAAAAAATCTGCAACAAGCTTCCATCTTCAAACCCTCGCCAAAAGTAACACAAATCTGCAAATCTAGCCTTCAACAAATGCTGGAAAACACAAATAAATCTTTGATCTTCAATGGAAACCCCTGAACAGAGTATGCTCTCAAAAGAAAGAAGAGTTTTCATTCTTCTTTCTAAGCTTAAAGAGGGTTTTCGTCCTCTAAAGCCAACTTCAAAGGGTTTTCGTCCTTTGGAGTTTTTATGGAAAGCATGCAAGCTTACACCACAAATCTGAAAATTATCATAAACAAAAGAGATATCTTCCCCTTGCAATTCGACTTGCTTTTATAACCTCATTTGGCCTTTAAGCCACCCACAACAACCACTCAGATTTATTTCGTTGCATTTAATATTTTTCTTTACCTTTTTTCTCCTCCACATGGGTCGCATTTTCCTTGGGAAATAAAATAAAATAAAGTGACTTTATTATTTTATCACCTTATATTTTTTCTTTTCTTTCCTTTTTTATTTTGTTTTAATTTTATCATTAATAAATTAATATAAAGTGCTTATAATAATATTTTATATTGCACTTTAGAAGTAATTCATTATGATTAAGTTTCCTTTTATTCCTCCCTTAGCCAGGAAACAATGAATGGGCTAAGGGTCTCCAACCGAGAAGGGGATATTATAAAATTCAATCACATGCAAAGTTTGGAGATTAATTTAGCAACAGCAAAAGTACATCCAATAGAAGTGATTGAAAATGAGGTCACCAAACCCCAATAAATACCAAATATGCAATATATCAACCTTATAAAATATGAGAAGTCCAAATATCAACTTGGAATGTAAATTTGTGCCCTAGAAAGGACCCAATCACACTCCTATACAAGTCGCTCCCTAGGAGAGGGGCATAAAATAATACCAAAACCCTTGGTATTCCTTCTTCTCCAAGCCCTAGTTGCAAACCAATAAGATAGTCTTCATAGAAGTCCTCAATCTCCATCAAACTAGAGAGTTTCGTTCCTCAATATTCCACAAGGGTTTCGTCCTCATTGGATGCCACACTAATAAATTGTCGCCCCATAGTGGATTTGGATTAGAGCAACCAGCTCTAGAACCAAGTATATATGCCAAAAGATGATCCAAAATGAGCCTATGTGACTCCCTTTAAACCCTTATGTTGGTGCCAAAGGTTTAAAGGATGAATAACCCCAAGACTCGGCCTCTTTGGAACCTTGATTTATTTTCTAATTTCATCATGGGAACTCTTAACCAAATCGACGCTTAGAAAGGAAAAACACAAAATAAAAACATAAATATGAATAAAAAAAAATTGAAATATAGTTCAATTCCTTTCCTTGTTCTAGTTCTTCTTTCCACGGAAAAGGAGGATGAGCAAGAAGCCTTCAATTTATATTATTTCAAAAAGGGGACATTACAGTCCTCCCTTCCCGAAATTGTTTGTCCTCAAGCAATTGCAAATTTGGATGTTCTAAAATCGCTGCACTTTCCCATGTAGCATCTTCAAGTGGCAATCCCTTCCAATGAACCAAATATTCCTTTATGCTTTGGTTCCTTAACCTCTTTTCACGGACTTCCAAAATACCTTCGAATTAGAACCAATTTACCTTCCTCATCTAATGGTGGCAACTCAAGAGAGGGAGTAATGTGTTGTCCAAGTGCCTTTTTGAGGCATGAAACATGAAAAACATTGTGTATTTTACTGTGTTCCAGTAGCTCAAGTTCATATGCAACATTTCCCACCTTTCCTTTTACCTTGTAGGGACCATAAAAACGTGGTTTCAGCTTTTCCACACCACTTTGTTTGAGAGAAGATTGCCTATAGGGCTGCAACCTCAAAAACACCATATCACCTACCTCAAATGACCTTTCTTTCCTATGTTGATCTGCATACATCTTCTGCTGGTTTTGGGCACGTTGGAGGTTTTCTTTGAGCTCTTTCAAGGTGTCATGGCTTTGTTGAACTAAATCTTTGGCCCTTGGCACTCTACTATCCATCATAACCAAATCAACAAAGGAAAGGGCATCATAACCATACAAAGCTTTGAAAGGAGACATACCGATAGACATTTGGAAGGTGGTATTATAACAAAACTCAGCCATGTATAGCCATTTTATCCATGTTGATTGTTGCACTAGTGTCTCCGGCTTTTACCCGAAAATGCGAGACTACCCCATGTTTAAAAAAATTTGTTCTTTTAAAATAACAGTCTTTTTGTGTTTTTATTGTCAGACAATGTCTATATTACGTTAAGATATTCCCAGTGAATCATATGAGCCAATTTCTACAAATACCCAGATGTCGAAACTCATTTTATCCCTCTGCCAAGTTTTGTCTACGGGAAATTTTTATTTAATTATTTATTAAATAAATAATGTCTCGTTTGAAGTAAATTGTGCTCCGGTTGAATCTATTGAAGTTTTGCATGCTAGTATTCACACATCTCAATAGGGTTTTCACCAGGAATGAATTCAGAGCTTTGTCATGAATTTCGCAATGTTTGTCGTGCTTTTTTTATTTTTGCATTTTTCTCTAGTTTTCCCCATGGTCTTTCTTTTAATTTCTTGGGTCCGTTCTTTGTCTTGTATAGTCTGTTTAATTGCATGGAACATCTAGAGATCATTTACTGACGCACGCATTTAGAAGGAATCAACTTCAGGAAAGTAAACTTCTCACCAAAAAGATGAAGTCAAGCACAAAAAGCCTCTCCTAGCAAGTCACACTTTTGGAATGTATGGGTTTAAGTACTGCATGATGGGAATATTGGTGGTAGAGCACGCGGAATTTCTTTGCCTAGTAGGGTACTTTTTCCCATGAAGTCAAAGTCACTTAAGTATGATGGGAATATTAGAGGTGGGGCAGCATGCGGGAATTTCTTACTCCGCTTTAGGGTAAAGATTCCCATTACAAAATAAAGAAAAATCACTTAAAGCACCGATGGGAATTTTCTATATTTCCCATCAAAGAGTATTCAAATGGTGCTAACTTTTCCCACCAAAGAGGGTTATTCACCCATGTCACAACTCGCACTTTATCAAAGGAAACTATTTTAAGCGTGTATGGGCGGCGAGAATTTCTTACCTGCCTTGCAGGGTAAAAATTCTCATGATGAAAGTCAAATCACTTAAGTGGAAGAGGGGATTTTTGGAGCTGCAATGCAGGGTGGAAATTCCCATCAAAGTTGACTTCCTATTTTTGGAAATTACCCTTGCTAAAAAATGCGACCCACCTTAGGTGAATAACAATGCATTTAATAATATTTATTAATGGTTTATTCATGCAATTTTGGCGCCATAAATATAAGGAAAGTCAATGCAAGTGGAAAAGCTAAGGAGAAGTCAAGGATGCATGCTAAAAATAAATAAAATAAATTTATTTAAAAGCAACCAGCAACATGCATTATTGGGCGCCTAATTTGGGTGAATAAACATGATTGTTTATTAATTAAATTGTCAGAAATAGGAAGAGGCAAATATTAAAAATAGCATGTTGGAGGTTATATAAGCATGGGATGCCATAAGGGAGAGACAATTAATTCTTTTTTATGAGCATTGCAGCCTAGACAAGATTTGGCGCCAAAAGGAGGATTTTGCACTAAAGTTTATTTTCATACACGAAGCTCAGTTTTGGCGCCTAGGGTTAGAATAGCTTGATTTTTGTGATGATAATTGTCCGTATGTTGGTATATGTGCCCAGGATGAATTAAATAATATTTTTGTTTGCTTTGCATGCAAGCAAAACCTCAAATTTTAGGGCAGCAAGCTTTATATGCAGATTTTGGTGATAAAAATCAGGTATTCAAGTCATGGACTCCATTTTTGTCTGAATAAATTGCAAGTATTCATCACAAGTGCTCAAATCAATGTCAGGTACATTGAATATATCTTCTGAATCTGAAGAAGTTGCCAGATCTGCACAAATTGGCCCAATTGCAAAGGATTCAATGATGGCTGCTCAGACACATTGGCTGATGAAGCACGATGAAAGAGAAAGATCAAGCAAAATCATGCAAAAATTCATCCTTTTATTTCCAACACAGCCCATGTAGAAGTCAATGCATGGAAAATTCCTTCCAAGATCTTGTGCATGTGCTCCCAATCTTCCAGTTAAAACCTTCATTGAATTTACTTGTATTTGCATTCACCTAGAGTGTTTTCCAAAATTTAAAATTGCTCATATGCAATTAAAAATAAAAATGATGAGTTTTTCCTGAATTATTTATGACAAACATTGCACTAGTGCATGTACTAAAGAAGAATTGCAAAAGCTTCAAGGATAAGAGGGAAGATAGGTCAAATGCAATACCCGCACGCAAATCACAATCATACATAGCTTCCAGATCCAGTTTGGTGAGAATTAAAGGCAAAAGAGTCAACCGCATGCAGAATATGGAAGAAAACCAAGACTTGGGAGGGTTGCAGCTTTCTTCTTATTTCTTTTCCTCTTTCTTTTATTTTCTCTGACAAAGTAATTGAGCAATCAATAAAATTATAAAACTTAAGTGATTGGTTTAAAAGTCGTTACTTGAATAAGTCAAATTACTTGCAAATAGGTGGAGACATGCAAAATAGAAGGTTCTATTTTTCAGTTATAAATCATGTATGTCATGCAAAGAGGAATTCTGGGAGGAAGATTGCTACTTGTTTCCTTTTTCTTAGTTTCACATGTGCGGGAATTCATTTAAAGTTTCTTATTTGTAATTGCCCTTTATACACTATAAATAGATGAAGAACTTACGGGTTTAAAAAGAGAATTTGTAATCAGCATTTTTGTGTTCCGTGAACTTTGAGTGAAACCCTTGATATCTTTATGCAAGCTAAGGAATAGAGAGGAAGCTGATTTCCGAAGAACTTTGTGTCAACGGTGCATCTTGTTTTCTTATTTCTTTCTAGATCTATTCATAAACTTTGTGTTATTCTAGATCTAGATCTGAAACTATCATTTGTTTTAACTTCGTATTTCAAGATCTATTTGTTTTATCTATGTGCATGCAATCAACTCTGTGAACTATTGATTGGTTTGCACATCTTCTATCATTTCTTCCTGTTATCCATTATTTTCTTCTTCTACAGATATTTCATTTCTCTTACAGCTGCTTACTTGTTGCAAAACTATCTAGCTATGGTTCATGAGCTACATAGTTAAAGTAATACCAACAGATAGATACTAGAAAATATAATTGACAAAATCTTACAGGAGTCTCACCTTTGGTAAATAAGGAGATTTATCTCATGATCGCCTAGGTTTTCAATCATGTGTGAGTAAAATCTAGCCAATATTACATGCCCATCAATGTAATTCCGTAGGTAGCCTTCCACCCATTTGTTGACTATTTTTGTTTGCCCATCTGTTTGAGGATGGTAGCTAGTGCTAGGAGTGAGTTTGGTACCTGTTAAGCGAAACAATTCTTGCCAAAACATGCTCATAAATTTGTTGTCCCTATCACTCACTATATCCTTGGGCAGCCATGAAGTCTAAACACTTCCTTAAAAATACATCAGCCACTATAGGTGCATTGTACTTGGCTGGAAGGGGACAAAATGAGCGTATTTAGTGAGCCTATCAACCACAACATATAGACAATTCTTACCTTGAACCATGGGCAGCCCCATGATGAAGTCCATGGAGATACTTTCCCATTTTTGAGTGGGAATAGGAAGAGATTGGAAATTCATGCTTCACTTTGTTTTGTTGGCACACTAGACATTCCGGATGTATTGGAGTACTTCCCCTTTTTACCTTTCCAATAGAATCTTTCCCTCACATGTTTATAAGTCTTGAAATAACCTAGATGACCAGCTAATGGGTCATCATGAACAGCCCTCAATATCTTACTTTTCACCTTTGATTCGGGCACCAAATAAACCCGGTTCTTGTAGAGAATGAGCCCATCCATTACCTTGTACCTTTCATCCATCATTTCACCCTCAAAAACAGCATTAGCAAACTTGTTTTTGACATATTCAAGTAATCAAAGACTTCCAATCTGTTGTTATCTTAGATAAAGTGAAAAATATGATTCCCTTGACAAGGTGTCTTCTACTAAGTACTTGAATTGAGGAGTTTCGGAATCATACCTTGAAGTGTCACCTTCTTGCCCTTGTCCATAAAGCTTATTTCCATGTTTTGGTAATTGAAAGTGAGTTCTCCCAATGAATGCAACCATTGGACCCCAAGCACAAGATTGATACCAACCATGCCAATCAAATAAAAATCAACACATACCTCATGTTTTCCCAATGTGAAGAGTTGGGGACACCTCTTTGTGCATGGCATAGAGTAGCCATCCGCTACCTTGACCATGAAGCCCTTGAAGTCTTCTACCTTCAAATCCATCTTGGCCACCAAGCACTCATCAATGAAATTATGAGTGGCTCCACTATCAATCAAAACTATGACCCCTTGCCCTTGTAGGTCACCTTCCATCCGGAATGGATGATAACTAGGTGCACCGGACAAGGTAGCAAGAGTGCCCTCCAAAATTTTTTTGAATCTTCTTCTGGAATACTATCTTGCTTTGCCTCATCATCACAATCTGAAAATACTTCAATGTAATGCACATTACCCTTACCTAAACAACGATGACCGGGAGACCATGGATCTTTGCAAGAGAAGCACAAATTCCTTCTTCTTAGCTCATTTCTTGACTCACCTCCATTGCTGGTCTTGGGAAGCTCCTTGTGAATAATGGGCATCCATTGAAAAGGTTCCCTTGGCTGGTCTAAGGAGAGGTTTCTACGTTGTCCCAAGGATCCTTTGGGTTGTCCTCCACTTAAAATTACCTTGGATTGTCTGCTGATTGTTGCTGTTTTTGGAGCAACACCTTTAAGGTCCAACGATTTCTTAATTGCCTCTTTGAAGACAAAGGGATTAAAAGCTCTAACCAAACCCTTGAGTGGTTTGGTCAAGCCCTCAATGAATAGGACAATAAGTCTCCCCTTTGTGACATCCGTAACCATTACGGAAAGCCTCTCAAACTCAGCCACATATTCCTCCACCGTGCCTTGTTTCACAATTGTGCAAGCTCCCAAAGTGAACTTCAGGTCAACCCTATCAAATCTCCCAATGAGTCTTCTACAAAACTCATCATATGAGTAGATGTTATTATGCCCTTGTGTCACAAATCCATGGAACCACCACTCATGAGCAATCCCCTCTAGATGAAGGGTCTGAAATTTGATTGATCCTCCTCAGTCATAGGCCTCAAAGATAGGTATGTATCCAATTTTGAATCCATGCCCGGGTTGTCCCCTTATTGGAACCATCAAAAGTAGAGAAAGACATTTTACCTAAAGCATTTTGTACCTCTTTTGGTGGCACATTTTTTCTTGGCTCGGTTTAGACCTTCCTTTGCTCACACCAATGAACTCAGCAAATGAAATTGCCTCGTATCTCCCTTGGAAGTGCCATGTAATAGCTTGTTGCAATGCTTTGCCCTGTAGAGTGCCGTGTTCCCACCTCGGAAGGGTTTCTTCCCTTAGAAGGAAAGTAGGTCTAGTGATCCATGGTTGATCCTTGGGGCTGCCATGATGTATTTGCTCTAGATGAGCTGCCCTCTCCATTATGAACCCTAGGTTCATGAAATCTTTGAAGGGTTAGGGCTAGCAAGTCCATAGTATCCGCCAATCTCACTTGCCCTTCAATGAGCTTGTCAATTTTGGCTTCTTGTGGATCTTGGTGAGCCATACTTATCTTCTTCTCTTGGCTGGTCTGATTTCTTCTCTCCTAATAGCAAATGAAACCCTTGTTCCAGTCTTGCAATTAGAAACCCTAAGGATGGGAAGACCGAAGCTCTAATACCAATGTAATGTCCCTTTCTAGGGCTCAACCACACAAACAAGGAAAATCACACAAACCCCAAATGAATACAATCTGATTTTTATAACAGCAGACTGAAAATTGGAACAGCGATGTACAGCAGTCTGATTTTCTAGGACAGCAGCTTGCAAAGTACAATAATTCACCCAAATATCACTATGAAACTCATCCACAACATATATAAGCCTTCTAGGAACAATGTAGGTCAATTTACACCATGAAATTCAATCACATGCACAACTGGAAATTAATTTAACAGCAGAAGTACAGCCAATAGAAGTGACTGAAAATGAGGTCACCAAACCCCAATAAATACCAAATATGCAATATATCAGCCTTATAAAATATGAGAAGTCCAAATATCAACTTGGAATGTAAATTTGTGCCCTAGAAAGGACCCAATCACACTCCTATACAAGTCGCTCCCTAGGAGAGGGGCATAAAATAATACCAAAACCCTTGGTATTCCTTCTTCTCCAAGCCCTAGTTGCAAACCAACAAGATAGTCTTCAAAGATGTCCTCAATCACCACCAAATTGGAGAGTTTCGTTCTCCAATATTCCACAAGGAAGGGTTTCGTCCTCCTTGGATGCCACACTAATGGATTGTCGCCCTTAGTGGATTTGGATTAGAGCAACCAGCTCTAGAACCAAGTATATAAAAAGTATATATGCCAAAAGATGATCCAAAATGAGCCTATGTGACTCCCTTTATACCCTTATGGTGGCGCCAAAGGTCTAAAGGGTGAATTACCCCAAGACCGACCTCTTTGGAAGCTTGCTTTATTTTCTAATTTCATCTTGGGAGCTCTCTAACCCAGCTGACCTGCTTGGAAAGGCAAAACACAAAATAAAAACATAAATATGAATAAAGAAAACTGAAATATAGCTCAAGTCCTTCCCTTGTTCCACTTCTTCTTGCCCACAAAAAAGGAGGATGAGCAAGAAGCCTTCAATTTATATTATTTCGAAAAAGGGGACATTACAGCATACATGACTGAAGTTGAAGCTATCAATAAAGTACAAAAATCGAAAGAGAAGGGTGAAAGGTCATCCCATATATCAGAAACAAATTGAGATAGAGGAAATCAGCCATCCAAATTATCAAAGGAAACAAATATCTATAATCAAAATGTATGAACCTGATTTGCAAATTTTACTACAGGAGAAACAAAGCTGGACATGGAAACAGCTTACAACTTTGACGTCGAGGAACAGAAACAAAAACATTGGACCGAAAACTTGATGATTAATTTGCGAACATCAGAAGAATCAAATTCAATCCCAGTATTAGCAGATATGGATGCCAAACTAGCAAGAGCTGCAACTCAGATCTTCACAAAGTTGACTTTTTAGCATGGACATAAATATTTACAAGATGTATTGCCAGAGCTTTGAGTCCTTTGTTTCGAGTTAATACCTACAGTTGTACAGTAAAAGCGAATACCTAAGCACATGAATCCCAAGTACGCAGCAAGAGTACATGATGAAATAGAGTGCAAGCAATCAGACACCCCTGTAGTAATTGCACTAAAGAAAAATGCAGAAAAATAACTGGCAAATTTTTAAAATATTGTTTTACTGAAATGGATCATATATTCCATTTACAAACATCACTCTAGAAAAGGTAGCAAATGGGAACTTTATACTATCTTTCTCCAAGTTTCCAGGATTGGGGTGTAGGGGCACGAAGAACCTATCTGAGAAGGCAAACAATTTTCCAAATTTTGATGGTGGGGTAAGCGAATATTACACGTGCAGACTCATAAGAGAGGAATCAATAGCTGATGGGACCGGTAGTAGTGAGGGTGCTTCTAACTAAATTACCATTCTTGTTTGAATAAGAGCTAGTAGATGTGACTTTCAAAACTAGAATATCAATAAAAAGTAGCCATCACAACAAGTCACATCAAAAAAATAGCAAATCATATAGTAACACATAAGTGCACAACAAAAGCATGACTTAATGTACAAGTTATAAACAAAGCGTTATTTTTTTATATTTAAAGTCTCCACTTGTAGATAGCGTAAAAACCTACCTTCCTCATGATTTAAATCTCTGAAATGAAACATTTAGCTTTTAGATATACCTATTAGTACAACAATTAAAATTTGATTACCTAAAGTGGCTCCATTTGAGCAAGTATCTATATGGGGTTTTACTTTAACTATTCAGCTCATGAACCATAGTTATATAGCTCTGCAGACAAGTAAGCAACTGTTTAAGAAAGGAAATATTTATAGAAGGAAGAATAATAAAACACAGGAAGAAATGGGGAAGATGTGCAACCCAATCAATAGATAACAGAGTTGATTGCATGCACATAGAAGAAACCAATAGATATCAACACACAGAATTATAAGCAAAGGCAACTCTAGATCTAGATCTAAAATAACACAAAGTTTATTAGAAGATCTAAGATAGAAAGCTAGAAACAAATGCACCGTGACACAAAGTTCTCCGAAATCTGCTCCTTTATATTCCTTTGCTTCAAGTGGCTATCAGGGGTTTCAGCACAAAGTCTGGAACACAAGAATGTTGCTTACAAATTCTGATCTTTAACCCGAAGGTTCTTCCTCTACTTATAGAATGTAGAGGGGCAATTACAAGTCGGAAGCTTTTAGTGAATTGGCACATGTGGAAGTGGGAAAGGAAACAACTGGCAATCTCCCTCCTGGAATTCCTCTTTGCATGACATGCATGATTTGCAACTGAAAATAGAACCTTCTATTTTGCACGTCTGCCACCTATCTCCAAGTAGTTGACTTCTTCAAGTAATGGCTTTTAAACCAATCACTTAAGTTGTATAATTTAATTGATCGCTCAATTATTTTGTTGAGGAAATAAGAGAAAGAAGAAGAAAGAGGAAAGTCAGCAGCCTTGTCCTTTTTCATATTCTCGCATGCAACTTGATTCTTTTGCCTTTCGATTCTCACCTAGATCTGGGAACCGGATCGGGAAGCAAGCCGGAAGAAGTGGCCGATCTCGGCAAAGGATCTGGAATTTTGCTTACGGGTGTTGCCTTTGCCTTTGTCTTCCTTTATCCTCAAGCTTTTTGCAGTTCTTCTCCACATGCATCGTGCAATGTTTGCCGTAAGTAACTCATCATTTTTATTTTTAATTGCATATGAGCAATTAAAATTTTTGGAAAGCACTCCGGGTGAATGCAAACTTCAATGAAGGCTTCAATTGGAAGATTGGGAGCACATGCACAAGATCCTGGAAGAAATTTTCCACGCACTGACTTCTACACGGGCTGCATCAGAAACAAGAGGATGAATTTTTTGGAAGCTTTTGCAATTATGAGATCTGGATCTGGATGGATCTGGGCCTGGATTTGTGTCTCCGATGTCAGCAAATCTGGAAGTAATGCATGATTCCGCTGAGCTTTCTCGTTCATCCCGCTTTGCCATGGCTGGAGCAATCTTTGTCTGAACAATTCTTTTTCTCTTTATTCAGCTGGAATTCTTCACAACCGGTGCAGATCTTGATAATTTCTTCGATTCGGAGGATATGTTCAATGTATCGACATTGATTTAAGCTCCTTTTCTTATAAAAGCACCGTAATGAATTCCTCGCAATTAATTCAGATAAAGATGGCAACCGGAACATGAACAATGGATTTTAATCATAAAATCTGCATATATCAAGCCTGCTGCCCCAAAATTTGATGTTTTATTTGCATGCAAAGCAAGCATGAATTTTACCAACTTCACCTGAGCACCTGTATCACTTATGCAGACAATTATTCAGACACAAATCAACCTCCTTCAACCTAGGCGCCAAATTTGGAAGCTTCCAACATTAATTACACCTTTTTCGAGCAAAATTCCTCTCCAAATGGGGCGCACTTTTTGTCTGGGCTGCACTTCTCTGCTTTTGAATTAATTAATTCATCCTTATGGCAGCCCCTGCTTATATAATCCTCATAATTCTATAATTAATTAATGTCTTTCCTATTCCTGGCAATTAATTAATTATTTAATAAGCTTTACTCTTCAAATGGGGCGCCTATTTTGTGCATGCTTCATGGCTGCCATTAAATAAATTAAATTTATTTAATTTTAGACTTTTGCTTCTAGTTAACTCAAGCCTCACAGTATGCTTTGACCTTAGCCACTGAAAATAGGAATTAATTAAATCAATTAATACTTTAAAAAGTATTATTTCTCTCCCAAATGGGGCGCACTTTTTGACATGAAGGGGCTGCATTAAATAAATAATATTTATTTAATTTTAGAATTTCTAATTCCAATTTCCTTTATCCACTTTTCCTTTGTTGACTTTTCCTCATGCTTGGGCACCAAAATTGGGTGAATAAATATTAATAAATATTATTAAATGCATTATTATTCACCCAAGGTGGGTCGCACTTTTTGGCAAGGGTGAATTCTATTTTTAAAAGTCAATTGACAATGGGATTATTTACCCTGCAAGGCAGCTCCGAAAATCCCATGATCCACTTAAGTTGTTTGACTTTCATAATGGGATTATTTACCCTGCAAGGCAGGTAATAAAATCCCATCAATGCCTTAAGTGATTTTTCTTTTATTTCACAATGGGAATTTTTACCCTGCAAGGTAGGTAAGAAATTCCCGCTTGCCTGCTGCCTCTAATTTTCCCATTGTGACTTAAGTGGCGTTGCTTTCCATGGGAAAAGTACCCTGCCAGAGTACAAAATTCCCACCTGCCTGCTGCTTCCAAAAATCCCATGATTCACTTCAAACCCTCTTTTTCCAAAAATGCGGCCAGCCCAGAAGAAGTTTTTTGGTGCACGACTTCGTCTTTTCCGAGAGAACCAGACCTCCGATGGCGAATTCCTTCTGGCACAACGTGCATAGGTGATCTCCAAGATACTCCAGGCCAAGAATCAAAGCCAAACCGCAAAGGAATTGATCCAGAGAAATTTCACAGAAAACGAAACGGAAAACACAAAAACACAAAACGTTGCCAGAAGTCACAAATAAAGCCCAGATTCATTCCTGGTTAAAACCCTACTGGTATATGGGAATAATGATATGTACGATCACAACAGGTTAAACCGGAGCACAAATTGCCTCAAACGGGGCTCAAAATAATTAAATACAAATTTCCCGTAAGGCAAACCCCGCAGCAAAACCCTTGGTGAAATGGATGTAATAAAACAATTTTGGGCATCCTGGGTATTTGGTTTAAAAAAAGTGTAAATTAATGATTTAACTAAGTTGGCCAAATGTAACTTTATGTTATATTATAAGGCAATGAAGTTTATTATTAAAAATAAAAGTGACTTTTAAATAAAGTACACCAACCACTAAAATTGAAAGAAAGAGGAAAGAGAAGTTATAAAAGGAGGATGAAGGGGTTCATTTCTGAAATATCCCTTTCAAGGGATGAAACCAACAATCAAGGAAATTAGCTCAAACCCCAAAGCAATCAAATCTGATTTTCAAATCAGCAGACTAAAATAAAACCCAGATTTGGACAGCGAACTGATTTTAGGAACAGCAGTATGAAAACTCACAATTTCACCCAAAATATCATCTAACAATGCATCCACAATTTTTATAAACCTTTTAGAGATTCTAGAACTGTTTTCAACCCAAAAACATGCATATGCTCAGCTGAAAATTAATAATAACCAGCAGAAGTACAGCTCCAAAATAATTATGAAAAGAGGGTTTAGAAACCCCAAAAATTCACAACAAAGTAGATTCCGGCTTTATTAATAGAGGCAAATCTGAAAATGAAGTGAAATATCAAATATATGCCCTAAGTGAAATATCAAATATATGCCCTTCAAGGCACCAATCTTCACACCAAGGTAGGTCGCTCCACCTAGGAGAGGCCACTCAATGCAAATACAAATCTGATTATGATTCCTTCTCCACAAATCTGCAACAATCCTTCAAGCTCACACAAGGAAGGAGGGTTTCCGTCCCCCTACCAACCACTAGAAGGGTTTTCGTCCTTCTAGGAAGATGCCACACACTTGGATTTTCGCCCAAGAGTGGAAGAACCAAGAGCAACCAGCTCACAAGTCCAAGTAGAATCAATTTGCCAAAATAGATGATGCACAAATGAAGCCTTCACTTCCTTTTATACCTCCCCTTTGGCGCCAAAGCTTGGAAAGATCATGGCCGACCCATAGAAAGCCATTATATTATTTTATTATGCCTCTTCAAATGCATTAAAGCCCAGCTAACCTACTAAAAGCAAACATACACTAAAAAGAAACATTAAAAATTAGAAAACCAAATGCAAAGGAAGCTCAATTCCTTTTCCCAACTCTTCGACTTTGTTGCCATGGAAAAGGGAATGGCAAGAAGTCCAAATTTAGGTCCTTAAGTGGGAAAAAGGGACATGATGTCCTTGCTACCAATCTCTGAAATCTTATCCTAATTGTGCCCTAGTTAACAATTTTGATATGATCTTGCAAATTTGTTGATTATAAGCCCAAATGTAGCTCTTGATTGGAACTACCTCAAAAGATTAGTGGGTTTTCGTCCACAAATCTGAATACACCGAAGGGTTTTTGTCCTCAGATGTGGATTGCAAAGGAGGGTTTTCGTCCTCAAATGCAGAAGTTGTAGCAGCAACTCAAACCTTCAATGTCCAAATAGATGAGAGTAAAAAGATGTGTCCAAATGACCCCTCAACACTCTTTTATAACTTTACTTTCGCTTTTCCCAAGGAAAAGCCTCCAAAAGCAACTTTCCATTTCTATTCCTTCATTATGACTTGCTTTTTCGAAAGTAACTTTTTATAATAATAAAACTTTATCAAAAAGTTACTTTTTATAATAATAAAACATAAGTGTCTTTTATAAAGTTACTTTTTCGACACTTAAGTTATATTATTAATTTATCATACTTTATTTGCAGAAGTTTCTCCTACAAACTAGAAGGCCTATTAAGACTCCTATAACTACTCACTCGAATAAACGAGTTGCTCTAACTCGCTTTTTATACTGAAAGCTATTTTACGAGGTTGTTTACAACAACCTCACTAACAAATACATTATTAATTACAACTCATAATAATAAATCACATTATTATTTTGACTCATGTAAACACTAACATGATTTCCTAACAGATTCTCCAAGATGTTCATGTGTAATTTGTTGAATTAATAAACAGTAATTACCAATCTCCATTCCATAACTTCTATGGGCTCTAAGCTACTTTTTCCAAAACCTTATCTTTTTCTCGGTCCTTATTATGCATTCTATTTTGATTTAGTTTACATTCCCGAGCTTTAGGCAATTTATTGGGTAACAATTTAATCTGCATGTTACAAGTTTTTACTACGCGAAATAACAAGGTTGTCAAATAGGAGATAAGTTGTTGTGGCTGCTTATGTGCCACCCGAGCTAGAGAAACTAAAAAACTTTCAAGTATGGAGTCTACTTGAAAGTTTATAAATTCATAAGTTTGAAAATCCAAGCCTGAACTCCTTCCTTTGTTTGGTAACTTGGAATTTTGCCCACTCTTTGCCATCCAATCATTTACACACCCAATAGCCAAAACTGTGAACCTCTACTCATTATTTGTTTGTCTACCATCTTCGACAACTAAACTCATTATGATTTTGACCACTCGTATGGATTCTCTAAAACTCTGAAACACCAAATTATATAGAACTGTCCAAGTC